>JBAIZL010000007.1:20905514-20955514 GCA_036971475.1 Prosapia bicincta | reverse complement strand
ATTAATTCTAATTTAAACAGCATCGAAATTATATTAACACATTATAAATGTGTTGTTTAGTGAATTAATTGTCGTTGTCTAAATTGAGTGATTTACCTATTCATAATTAAAACTATTATCTCGTTTGCTTGGATATTGTAATCTTCTTTATCTCACTGAATAAATCATAAGTTATTTTATTACTTATTTTGACTTATTTGAAGACCTAATTCGAAAACGTATGATTGAATAAGCCTACACTGTTACTCTTATAGTTTGATTAAAGCAGAATAGGAACGGGTCTGTGGAAGGGTAAGGATGCGGGGTTGCCAGTTTGAACGCTGTGACAGGACAACCCGCGACTGCCAGCGGTTATTACCGTAGAATTGGCAACAAGGCTCGCCGACCCGGCAAGATGTGGATTTCACAATCACCCATACGGCAGCAGACCCCACCCTTCAGCCCGATTTCGCTTTCGTAGACTCCTATTATGTCTTAAATCAAACTATAAACGCGTAAAGAAGTAAGTTAAGAGTTTTCGCTTAGTTCTTCAAATAATGATTTATTATTTATTTTTTGTAGATTAAAGCTCTTAACCACAAATTTTTTAAATTAAAATCCTATGCATTCTTCGCTGTAAAGCATTCATCTTCAGAGGATATTATTACAAAGAATAGCTCTTTATATATATCCGTGACTTATCTAACATTTTGTTTTGTTTTGGGTTACCTAATACATTCCTTACTTAATATATTCTCTTATACGAGTATGCTACTTTTATGTTTACCATTTACTAAAACGTAGCATATAAGATCTTAAAGACATTTATTAGGTTACCTATAAGACAACAGATTTGCCTTAAAGAGTTATTCTTGTAATAATTTCATCTGAGACGATTTCCTTGCAATCGAATGTTACATTAAGATTTAAATAAAAGGTTTTAGTGGTTAAGAGGTTTTATTTGTTTGAAATGAAAAAAAATTACACCACAATTGCTCCTCGTTGTTATAGTTATTAAGTTGTTAAACAACTGTTATTTGGAACCGTTTAACATAAGTTTTTATTAACGTATTATGATGTTGACAAATTCATGCAACAGCTTGTAGCTAAATTAAACCGTTTCCTTCAGACTAAAGACTAACAAAATCATAAATGTTAATCATCAACCAGGGAATAAATTAAATTAGTAAGAGACGTGAAAAATAGATTCGATCAGGCAGCTTAATTCTTTTTAATGTAGCATAAAGTTATAATAATTTGCACATTTTGAGAAGCATTAGGCCTAAATGCTTCTTTTTTAAAATTTTATTATATTCTATTTTAAAATTTTAATTTCATTAAATTAAAAAGATTATTATTTAAAAGATATGAAGATTTTACAGATTTTAAAACTAAATAAGAAATTAACTCGTAAACGCTTTTTTCTGAAAATCCATGTCCTCTTGTCACGTTTTATCATTGCAGTTCGTAAAAACCAAGTGTGTTTTAATCAGACATTGCTTGTGATTTCTATATGTGTTTTAGGCTAATACTTGAAGCTTTTGATCTTTACACGTATTGCCTGTATACAAGCACTGCTCACTCACACAAACGTAGTGTATTACGACTTAGGAGACAAGGTAGCTATTTCATATTACCAGTATAGACCTTACTACTATAGTTACCAAATAGTATAAGTAATATTAATTTTTGGTTGCTAGGTTACCAAAACTTGTAATAATTTAGTTATTATCTGTGTATTTAACTAAGCAGAATGGATAATTTATGTTTCTATAGTGTTATTACAAACTATAGACTTATACCTATCTAACAAAAAAAAAACAAAGAAAATTAAAAAAAAAATATTGTTAAAAATCGTAAAGTAAAAACTAATGTCTTTCATTGCATAATCCTAAGTTTAGCATGCATACAGAGAACAAATTCATTGAAAAAAATGTATTTAATATTCATATATTAACTTCTTACTTCTTATTACGAGCTTCCAAGGTTGGCCTCGATGGCTCGATGTCTCCTATACACACACTCTGCCAATGGCCAGAAACAACTTTCTTTCAAGATTCTGTTCAGGGTACATTCCCGTCCTAGATGTTTTATCAAGGGACTCCTTGTTGCTGCTGTTACAGGACACTTCAAAAGTATGTGCTCTAATGTTTCCTCTTCTTGCTTGCACACTCCACAGATAGTCATTAGTAATATGAAACCTTTTCAAATATGTATTGGTGACAATGTGTCCCATACGAGCTCGTGCCGCAAAAGATGCCACTGAACGTGATAATGACTTGAAGATCTTTGGATCATTAGGTTGTTTTTGTAATGAATAATATTCGCGCCCGGTATTGCATTATCTCCATTTCTTTCTCCAACAGATGTGAGATTCTTTATCAACTGCCTCTTTGCAATTAGTTAAGGAGTAACAACTTTCAGGAGATGGAAACAAGTTGCAAGACTCCTTGGCAGATCTGTCAGCTTCCTCGTTCCCAGGAACACCACAATGACTGGGGATCCATTGAAATACAATATTTTTCTGTTCTAAGTTTTTTAACAATTTAGTTATTTCAGATGTTCGAAAATGGTAGTCTGTAGTGTGCTGTACTTGAAGGGCTTGAAGGGCCGACCTGGAATCGGTGAGAATATATATATTCATATATTAAGAAACTAAAACTTTTACCTGTAGATTCTGAAAGCAGATGTAGAACTCATGAAATATCCCCACAGCAAAGGCACATATCACTTAATTCTATATTATCGTGTAACAACATTAACTAATTTTTCCTACAATACTACACTTGTTCTTCTTTTTTAGGGGAGTACAAGATAGTCCCAATTAAATCCGTCTTGGTAAGGTTCGATGAACCGTACATGTCTGGCTGATCGTATCAAAGCTGGTTGCAGTTGACAAGGTGGTTCTGGTACCCGGATTGTTACTGGAGATGTAGCGGGTGGTAGTTCTTATAAGACTATTGGCTGGGATGTTGGTTGTTAGAGCCTCCGCACACGGGTCGATTGTTGACCCGTCGAGAGGTTCGCGCGTCACTCTCGTCTTGTGCTGCTCGTGTGTCTGCCAACATTGGTCGACTTCAGTTTGTTTGAATCTCGCGACCAGAACTGTCCTCCTCCACATTTTTAAACCCAGAACTTAATAAAAATGAGCAGTTCAAGTAGTGACGAGGAAGACTTTGTGATGTTTTTGTGGTACCGGCGCTTGGAAAGAATAAACGTAGATTATGTGTGCATCCTTATATTGAACGTAGTTTTAATACTAGGTTATTTTTTGGTGCAAAAGAACTGGAACAGAGCGACACTAAATTTTTAGCATATTTTAGAATGACGAAAGATGCATACACCACTTAATGAGAATTGTGAATATAAAGTTCAGGGAGTTTTTCGATTTCCCCAACGAACTTTACATTAAAAACCTAGAACCAGAAGTTCAATGTTTTCAGAATTTTATATTATAAATAGTTATTGCAACTAATTAAAAATTAAACTACGAGTACTGCAATCAACGAACATAACATTCACCGATCATTACAAAATCTGTAAAAATTAATAAAGCACAAAAAAAGAAGAAGGAAAATGAAATTATAAATACCTCCATGACGTAGAATCGCGTAATCCTCTCGTGCACTAACGATCGCACGAGACGAGGAACACAGGGGACGAGGAACTGCTCGATTTTTGACGAGCACAAAACGCCCCGTCTGCGGATTCCAATGCCCCAACGTAGGAAGTTGAGTGAGGGGGGAGACGAACGCGATTTTTCTGGATTCGACCACTTCGAGCGTCGACCCGTGTGCAGAGGCTCTTACGGTTGATTTGGTGCGCCTTCCGATAAAACTTAGGCTATGCTGGTTTTAGTTGACCGACGGTCACTGTCTTCGTTTTGCCGTGGTTGTTGATGGTAAAAGTCTTTTCCCTTCCGGTTATTACTTGACCCCTGTGTAAAACATTTGCAGGGAGCTCTTCTGTGCATCGTGGCGTAAATACAATGTACTCACTCGTTGCCAAATCCTTGAAAATGAAAGTCAGTTTCTCGCCGTGTCTCTTGATTATAGCTCTTGACTGTAATTTTCTGATGTATTGCCTTAATTTCTGAATGAGATCGTTACGGCTTTGTAGTTTCAGAGAGTAACTTCTGTGAGGAGCCAAGGGGGGAAAATACTTTCTGTTCAATCTGTGAGCGAAAAGATAAATACTTAGAGTAAACACAATTATTACGGGATAAAATTGATTATTATTTTTTTTCTATATTTTTTCAGACTCAAAGTTTTTTCACTATACTTGTAGTGGTTATAAGGTAAATAAGTTTTTCTATTTGATAAGTATCTATTATTATTTAAAAATATGAAAATACTTTCTCAAAGAGGATATTTAAAAGTTTTAAATAATGGATTAAACTCAATGTGACAACAACAAGCAGCCAAAACTAAATCAATTTCGTAAATTAACTGAAGCGAGAACCATTTACGACTCATTTCCAAAGCGCAATTAGAGACACCTTTCTTACAAAGTATTGCTTTAAAATTGCATAAAACGAAAAAAAACATTAAAAAACGGGAGCAAATTAATTTTCTAAAAGCAGTATTTTTTGTTAAGAATTGAATAAGATCAATTAAAGGAATAAAGCGAAGGGCGGGAAAAGTTTTATTTTAATGCGAAAGGGAAACGATCGAGAGAGTTCTTTTTTCTTTTTATTAATATTACCCTGTCAAAGTTGGGCAATAGCGAAATGAATAGCGTTGCTAACAGCTTTGCATGTGTCACGCCCCGCCCCCGCGCCCCTCCATCCCCATCGATTCCGATGCATGAATTATGTCGATGAAAATTAAAGTTGAATGAAAAATGAATTATTGAATTACAAAGGAGGGTAGTGTATTTCTCAAAATTAAAAGTCTCCGAGCCAAGAAAATGGAGATCATTAGAACCCCTTGCCTACGGGGCTGAAAACAAATGTCGAGTGGATATTTTTATTAAGGTCTTTCCTTTAATTAGATTTGAAATTGGAAAGCCATTTGTCAACATGGGTGTTTCTTTTCTGTCAGTCGGACTTTTTGTTAGTAAAATTTTCTGCGTTCGTAGACTTTATTTCTATTACGCTTTTGACTTCTAAATCTTTAATGATTCAATTACATTTAAACATTAAAAAAAGTGTTAATCAGTGGGACCGGTCGTCCAATACTTCATTTGAAACATTTAGTTAATAGAGGTTTCAATTGAATTTAGTTATAGTAATTAGTCAATAAAAAATCTTTAATAGATGTTGAAAAATCTACGGAGAAAATTTTTATTTAACGAATTTAATTCAAATAGGTTCTTAAAATGTCAGACGCGCCTAAGGAAGTTTTAATTTAAAAAATTGAAATACAAAATAATAGCTCATTATTAGGTATCGATTACGATTTCGAATCTCAAAATTCTTCGAAGTTCTTTCGATTCTCTATTTTCAGGTCGATTCTCAATCCTTTCAAGTTATAGGCCTGTAAGGCCTACATGATATCCTGTAATAATGAATTTAGTTACCATCTTGGCCGTATGGGGAAGCCTTTTAAAAGTACTGTTTTAATGTAATAAGGCTACACAAAACGTTTGACTTTGATTTAGGAATAAGAATTTCTAAAACGGTTGCAAAAAAAAAGAATTATTTGAAACTACAAATATGAACTTCAGTTCACAATTAATTGTAAAATATCTTCAGTAACAGCTATTTCAGTTTGTATAACTGATGAAATTGGAACTACCTTTTCTTTGTGTTTTGTTTCGACATGTAGAGCACTATGAAGTGGTGGTGGAGTAGTGGCGGCCAAAGACGGAGAGAGAGAGAGAGAGAGAGGGAGAGTGAAAGAGAGATAGGGCGGAGAAAAAGAGAGAAAGAGAGAGAGAGAGTAAGAATGAAACATCAGAGTTAGAAGGGCGGAGACAAACGGACCAGAAATGCTTACCAATATCTTTGTTGTTGGGTCACAAATATTAATAATAATTTCGTGATCACAAATAGACATTTGCTTTAATTGCTTAATACATTCAAAGCAACCAATACTTGAATAAGACAGTTGATATTTAATTATATTTCCTATAAATTACACCATATAGGCTACGTATTTTAACAGTTAAAAATACAAAAATCAGAGACGGTACTTCAATGGAAAATCTGGTATCGACGATTCCTCGTATCCACTAGAATCAACGATTCTTGGAATCGAGAATCGGAATCGGCCCATCCCTACTCATTATCATTATATTGAATTAATTGTTGTAAAATTTATTGAAGTAAAAATCAATTTATTTATCAACTGATAAAAAATGTTGAGTAACAAGTGTTTAACTTGATGAATAAATAGCCAACGTATTAAAACAGCTGTTCTACAGTACAAATACAAAATTCAATCAGCTTTTGCATGAGATCATGTTGTCAGATAATTTACGGTAAAATAGTTGTATACAGCCAGTTTTATACAGGTAAAATAGTTGTATACAGCAAGTTGTATACAGGTAAAATATTTGTATACAGAAAGTTTTATACAGATAAAATAGTTGTATACAGCAAGTTGTATGCAGGTAAAATAGTTGTATACAGCAAGTTGTGTGCAGGATGTTGTATACAGGTAAAATATTTGTATACAGGTAAAATAGTTGTATACAGCAAGTTGTATACAGGTAAAATAATTGTATACAACTAGTTGTATACAGATAAAATATTTGTATACAGCAAGTTGTATACAGGTAAAATAGTTCTATACAGCAAGTTGTATACAGGTAAAATAGTTGTATACAGAAAGTTGTATACAGGTAAAATTGTTGTATACGGCAAGTTGTGTACAGGTAAAATAGTTGTATACAACAAGTTGTATACAGGTAAAATAGTTGTATATAGCAAGTTGTATACAGGTAAAATAGTTGTACACAGCAAGTTGTATACAGGTAAAATAGTGGTATACAGCAAGTTGTATACAGGTAAAATAGTTGTATACAGCAAGTTGTATACAGGTAAAATAGTTGTATACAACAAGTTGTATACAGGTAAAATATTTGTATACAACACGTTGTATACAGGTAAAATATTTGTATACAGCAAGTTGTATACAGGTAAAATATTTCTATAAAGCAAGTTGTATACAGGTAAAATATTTGTATACAGCAAGTTGTATACTGGTAAAATAGTTGTATACAACAAGTTGTATACAGGTAAAATAGTTGTATATAGCAAGTTGTATACAGGTAAAATAGTTGTACACAGCAAGTTGTATACAGGTAAAATAGTGGTATACAGCAAGTTGTATACAGGTAAAATAGTTGTATACAGCAAGTTGTATACAGGTAAAATAGTTGTATACAGCAAGTTGTATACAGGTAAAATAGTTGCATACAACAAGTTGTATACAGGTAAAATATTTGTATACAACAAGTTGTATACAGGTAAAATATTTGTATACAGCAAGTTGTATACAGGTAAAATATTTCTATAAAGCAAGTTGTATACAGGTAAAATATTTGTATACAGCAAGTTGTATACTGGTAAAATAGTTGTATACAACAAGTTGTATACAGGTAAAATAGTTGTATATAGCAAGTTGTATACAGGTAAAATAGTTGTACACAGCAAGTTGTATACAGGTAAAATAGTGGTATATAGCAAGTTGTATACAGGTAAAATAGTTGTATACAGCAAGTTGTATACAGGTAAAATAGTGGTATACAGCAAGTTGTATACAGGTAAAATAGTTGTATACAACAAGTTGTATACAGGTAAAATATTTGTATACAACAAGTTGTATACAGGTAAAATATTTGTATACAGCAAGTTGTATACAGGTAAAATATTTCTATAAAGCAAGTTGTATACAGGTAAAATATTTGTATACAGCAAGTTGTATACTGGTAAAATAGTTGTATACAGCAAGTTGTATACAAGTAAAATAGTTGTATACAGCACACACATATATAGGCTACATATGTAGCTATATAGTTAGTGAAAATTAAGTGAATACTTCATTTGAGGAATACCTTTAGTAGCAAGTTAAATAGAACTTAAGTAATAATAACATAAAGTAGGCCTAGTTATTAGAAAATATGTATTAGATATTGAAAAAATATGCTGAATAAATATTTATATCATGAAATTTTTTATATCTGTTTTTAAAAATCAGACACCTCTAAAGAAGTTTTCATTTTAAAAATTGGAATAAGAATATAATAATAATTATAATTACATTGAAATAAATCTAGTATGATATATTGAAATATAAATTATTATGTTTACTAGCTGATAAACCTTACTAAATTAATTCTATTAGTTCACACTCTCCTGATATATATCCTGTACAAATTTTCAATCGCTAATTAAATCGTTTTTATTCATGCAATCAAATGCAAATACATTCTTTTTAACATATAATGGATGACAATTGATGTTAATACAGTTTTTTTTCAAATATTTATTCAATTATTAAATTATAAAAATTTGGGTCTCTAGGTAGGATTCGAACTGAATATATTTATTCAAAAGCGAGCTATTCGTCACTGAACCAACATTTCCGTAGCTAGAAATGTACTTCTCAATATCCTCCCTTTTAAACCGATTTCCATACACTGCGAAATAATAGATATGCGTGATACCTTATCAAAGGCTGCTTCGAAATCGATGAACACCGCTGATGTACACATTTTGTTTGAGAATCCGGTATATATACTTTCTGTAAAGTTTAGTAAAGCATCACAGGTGCTTCGTTTAGGTCTGAACCCGAAAAGACATGAATAAAAGCGTTGAAAGTTATAGCCAGCAGGGCATGGGGAGCAGATACATATATATTAAGGAATTTTTATTTGTCCTTTGTAAGATCAAAAATCATGTATTGTTGTGAAGTTTGGGGTGGAACAGCTGAAACTCATATTCGAAAATTACAAATATTACAGAACTCATCTCTGAGGATTTGTTTGGGTTGTCCAAAAACCACAAGTATACAGTCTATGGAAATTGAACTGTCAGTCATGCCCTTTGACTTATATATAAAAAACAGAATGTGGAAGAAACATTTTCAGATGAAGGCAATTTCACTTAACACTCTTTCTAACATTGCATTGGTAACTAACATCCGACAGTCACTGTTCTACCATCATAACAAACCCTGCGAATCATTAAACACAATGGAATCAGGAAAAATTCCAGTTGTTTTGGAACAACAACCCTGGCTTCGAATCCCAATAAAAACCAATCTTGAAATTCCTGGTTCACTCACAAAAGAAGATTCACCTCACCTACTAAAATCTGTCGCTATGGAATTGATAAACACCACATATAACAACTTTGTAAAAATCTACACAGATGGTTCCGTTGATAAAGAGAACCATAGGGGAGGTGCAGCTTTTCATTGTCCAGAATTAAACGAGGATTACTATGTGCCCTGCGATTCCTCTTCAAGTATGAATGCTGAATTGATGGCCTTAAATGCTGCTTTGGTTTTTAGCAATACTATGGATGCACAGAACATCTGCATTCTCACCGATTCCAGGTCGGCCCTTCAAGCCCTTCAAGTACAGCACACTACAGACTACCATTTTCGAACATCTGAAATAACTAAATTATTAAAAAACTTAGAACAGAAAAATATTGTATTTCAATGGATCCCCAGTCATTGTGGTGTTTCTGGGAATGAGGAAGCTGACAGATCTGCCAAGGCGTCTTGCAACTTGTTTCCATCTCCTGAAAGTTGTTACTCCTTAACTAATTGCAAAGAGGCAGTTGATAAAGAATCTCACATCTGTTGGAGAAAGAAATGGAGAGAATGCAATACTGGGCGCGAATATTATTCATTACAAAAACAACCTAATGATCCAAAGATCTTCAAGTCATTATCACGTTCAGTGGCATCTTTTGCGGCACGAGCTCGTATGGGACACATTGTCACCAATACATATTTGAAAAGGTTTCATATTACTAACGACTCTATCTGTGGAGTGTGCAAGCAAGAAGAGGAAACATTAGAGCACATACTTTTGAAGTGTCCTGTAACAGCAGCAACAAGGAGTCCCTTGATAAAGCAACTAGGACGGGAATGTACCCTGGACAGAATCTTGAAAGAAAGTTGTTTCTGGCCATTGGCAGAGTGTGTGTATAGGAGACATCGAGCCATCGAGGCCAACCTTGGAAGCTCGTAATAAGAAGTAAGAAGTAAGAAATGTACTTCTCAAAGATATAGGCCTATATGAATTTTACATTTGCTCCCATCTGGTTGTCGTCGAAATTCACTGCACAACTTTAAATTTTTGCCATGGTTACCACACAATATCATAAATAATGCTGTACGATTAAAAATGTATGAAAATAAAATAAACAAACAAACTCGATTGCGCTATTGAAACTTGCTTCACAAACGGACAATGCGAAAGGAAAGCGAAAAGAAACCACAACAAAATGCAAGCGACGAAAAAAAAAACGTATAAATTGTAATGAACAAAAATAATTTTCCAACACTCTAGAAAGGAAAATGAAAAATTGCAAGGCAATTTCCTTTCTATTTTGTCACATAATATTGTTAATCTGACATATGTAGGCCTATAGCCTATACATATTTATATTAATTGTAATTAAAATAAAAAGAAACTAAAATAAAATTTTTCTTTGTTGAATTATGTAGGACAAATCTTTTAAACAAATTCTAATGACACTTGTTTTAATTTGATAATGTACAATAAATAAAGCAACATAACATACGTGTTAAAACAGCTGTTCTACAATAAAACCTTTGCCCTAAAATCAGCTGTTTAGGAAATCATGCTGTTACTTAATTTAAAAGGTAAAATAGTTGTATACAGTATATATATATATATATATATATATATATATATATATATATATATATATATATATATATATATATATATATATTTATATTTATATACATATATTTGACTATTAAAATATAAAGATGTGATAGAGAGCGACGCCATCTCGGAAGATTTTTACCCGCACTATTGATAGCTTTCCTCAGACGCACCAAAATAAGAATCTATTTCAATTACTATTAGCCTACTGTCAATATTAAATCAGTTATACGTGTAAGATTTGTATACTATTGTGTGGCCTACATAAAAACAATAATAGACAACTCTTGTTAATATTCTCAGGCGTGTTTCAGCAACTACGTTGCCATCGTCAGGAACAAACCTAAACTAGCTAGAGTCTATCTTATTCCCGTAGAGTTTGAGATTGTCAATATTAAATGTAATCACATGTCAGGATAACCTGTAACCAGTGTATGTTCACTGATGATGTCAACGTATCTGATGAAACAAGTCAAACGAAATTAAAGACTTCGTGCGTGTAAAAGTTATGTTTTATAGTTATCATAAATTTGTAAAATAATACAAAACGTGCCGAAAAATACTTTCTTATGTGTCTAAAGCAAATAATGTAGCTAATAAATTTAACCAAAGTAAATAAATACTAAAAACAAACAATAGCCTACGATAAATAATCGTTAAAATTGTAAATAATTTGTAAAACAACCTAAAGATGGTGAAATAACCGTAGAAGAGAGGGCGACAAGGGGCATAATGTATTCGGGGCTGGACAAAATGACATGCAGGCTTATCGTATTACTGTGAAGATGGTATGGTAGCATGTGGTCAGTGTCTGATTTGATTTCGATATGCGAAAACACCGAGAAATCTCATAAGTTTTGGCCCATGTGGGAACTGGAATGTAATAAAATTGCAAAAGAGAGGGTGGTGGCGAGTGAGAACGTGATTTGAAAGAATATCGAGAATAATTTCTGGGGTGCGATAATGCCCCCGAGGACCGATGGATTGTTTCTTGGAAGATCAACGAAACTATAGCCCGCGTCCGTCTGCTCTGCATATTGCATTTATATTTCCGCATCTGCCGCTACACTGTGTTCAAACAATTACACAGATCGGATAGCTACATGTATTCTATTTAACAAATTACTGTTTTTCTATTATTTTAAATTATTTTAGAAATTTCTTTATACAATTAGTGAAGCATATAAGAAAGACATCCAAAAATTAGGTTTATTAAAGTAATTATTTACTTGACAAATAAATATGGAAATCTAAAAAAGGGTCATGAAATCCAGAAAAGAATTAACTTTAATTAAAGATACTTTATATACAATTAAAATATTGTAAAGAACCCCAATACCACAAAAATAATAAAAATTAACAAATAAAACAAGTTACATTAAACCCTTATGCACATTTTGATGACCATGTCATCATCATTAAAGGGTCTTATTAGAAAATTAGAATCTAGCAAACAAGAAGTTACAAAATAGAGTGATGGTCTAGAGTCTAGACTAAACTGGAGCGATCACTCTAGCTTGTAACTTCTTGTTTGCTAGATTGTAATTTTGTAATAAGACCCTCTGATGATGATCATATGGTCATCGAAATGTACATAAGGGTTTATTCTTAAGTAACTTGTTTTATTTGTTATTTTTGTGGTATTGGGGTTCTTTTCAGTGTTTTCATTGTAATATATTGTACCTCTGTGCTCTTGATATTGTATATACTTTTAATAGTTTTAAATATATTATCTAAAGAGCCAAAGACGTATTGCAAAGTGTCACGGATACATTTACATAAACAATCATTTAGAAAATTTAAAAAAGCCTAAAGTGGGACGAAGAAGCATCCTGTATACATTATTAATTGTTCACTTGCTAGAATTTATGATGTATATAAAATTGAATGTTGTTCAACATGAATGCTGTTACAGTTTTATGTATTTGACCTTTTCATTTATTACAGGTATTAATAATGAGTTTATAATTGCATATAGTTTATAAAAAACGTATTTATGTATTAATAATAAATATGTATTATTGTTTAGGTAAATGACCGACCACAGACCTATTCATGTTTTTACAAATACTCTACATTTCGATCTTCTATCCAAAAACAAAAATTTGACTATTTTGGGGGTGCAATTTGACTTGTAATTTGTGAATATTTATTAAGAGCAGTGAAATGTTTAATTTTAATTATGTTAAAAGTATTCTTATGAATTTTATAAGCTTTAAGCTGTGGTTTAATATAAGATTACTAATTTTTAGCCCTTGAAAAGGATTTTTGGATAGAAAGTCGAAACGTAGAGTATTTGTAAAAGCATGAATTGGTCTGTGATAGGTCATTAACCTAAACAACATTGAATAGCTATTAACAGATATTAAATAAAGCTGAGTTAATAATTTTTATTATCGATTTGTACACAGCATCGATTTGTACTATCGATTTTTTTTATCGATGATGGCAACTAACGTGTTCCCGAAACATTACCGTAAAGTAGGCTAAGTAAATGACAATTGGTTCGCAAAATGTTTGTGTTGTATTTAGTTTAACGCCAGTGTAGATGCCCAACGAAAAAGTCGTATAATTTGTTTGTGCAAATACCTATAACAATGGCGAACAATAAGAAGCTTGGAGCTTGAAAATAGCCGTGTAAGGCGAAACCATCGTCGTTATTTTATAAATAAATTGCAAAATGATTTGTTAAGAGATCTGTGTTAATTGTGGAATTTTAACAGCACTACAGCTCTTCGGGTCGTTTGAGTTTTATTTCACTACAAACATATTCTCATCTATAAAGCACTAAATATTATATATTTTATACGGGAGCAATTTTCTATTCATTATTTCATAGATTAATTAGTTTATTGTTTGAAAATTAATTATTTTTTGTAATCTTAATTATTAAAAATAAATTTAAGTTTATAATTATTGGTAAACTTTACTTTAAAAATATATTTAAAGATACTCTATGAGTTTGTTAGATTTTAGGACCCACTATTATCTACTGTTCACTTCAGATATACACAAAAATATACTAACTATAAATATATTTACATTTAATAGCTTTTAAATTTAGAACTTTAAATGTCGCTACTAGGTCCGTCCAGAGAGGGTAGGGGCAAATGCCCAGAGGGTATTCCGGAGGGCCCCGTCCGGGTTTGTGTTTTTTTACTGCAGAAAATAATTACTCATGTAGCGAGATCCATAAAAGAGATAAAAACATTATATCAATAAAATGAACAAAGTAAAATGTACAATTGTACAAGCTTTAAATGGCAAAGTAATACTCGGTGAATGAAATGTTCTATTTACACAAAATGCAATATTTTAGTTTACAGACATACACACACATATTAGATTCAGTAGGCTTGATAGTTTTTAACACGGAAACAATAATTTATTTATAATGCCATGCAAAATAAGGAGTTGTATAGGCCTGTGTTGGAGTAATGAGAGACCCGTACTAATGTTTGCGCAGGGGCCCGAAATTTCTCTGGGTCTGGTCGCTATTCTCTCTCATACTCAATTCCAACAAACGGTCAGCCTCGAATGAACGCAGATTTTCCTCATTGACACAGTACGGCTCATATGAAACATGAGCTACTGACCGTCACCGAATACCGACTAGACTGAGCAATAGAGTCCATTGGGTATAAAATCTGATGTCGGCCCTATACATCATGTCTAAGCCGTCTGATAAATGGACAACTTATGACTCTTATCACACATAACCCTATCCATGCTTCAGATTTCAGGAATCGATAAATTTCCCTTATACAACTCAAACATGTAGTCTGGACGTGGAGCGTAAAAAACTAAACTCTCACGAAGCTAACCATCAACGGCTGAAACCATTACGGGTAACTGACGTTTGTGTAATATGCGCGATTAGTGTGACGTAACATATATTTTCCGTCCGCAGGCAAAAAACAGATTAATTTATTTTATAAACAATGTGAAATTATTAATCTTACCTCATACAATCACTAATTCTCTTTTATAATAATTCATGTGGAATAAAGTGTCGATTCTCTGGCGGAGTTAGAAATGAGACATAAACCCTACATCAAACTCAAGTTTCATCGAAATTCTTAGTATAATCATCTTTGTTACTGATAGGAATGTGTATTGTTATACATTTGAGAGCCCTCTTATGTTTTTCCTAATTTAATATTAGGAAAGACAGAATATGGCGCTCAAATATAAACACAAGTTACGTCATCTAAAGAAATCAAGATCTTTGAGTGTAATATTTAAAAATAAAAAACAATGACAATAAAAAATTTGATGCAAGTAAAACATGGATGAAATAATCGTAACCAAACGTGAATAGGTTTGTTTGTTTTTATTTAAACAGATTTGCTTGTATACTGAATTTTAAAAATAGGATTAATATTTTATTATATTTTCC
This sequence comes from Prosapia bicincta, assembly GCA_036971475.1. Classification (NCBI taxonomy): domain Eukaryota; kingdom Metazoa; phylum Arthropoda; class Insecta; order Hemiptera; family Cercopidae; genus Prosapia; species Prosapia bicincta. Next base: position 20,940,318 of record JBAIZL010000007.1, on the reverse strand, counting down.
CAGTTTTTATATTAAGTATATAAAAAATATTTTTGTCTTATTTATAACTTTTATATTTTGCTTAAAAAACCTGTTTTTCACTAAGAGCATAATAAAACTACAATTTCGTCTATCGCAATAGCCTATTTTACAAGTTACTCAATTTGGTAATTTACAAAATATGATGTCAGGTAGTTTTCCGTTATATATAGCAGAGTAGATATTTATAGTTGCGTTATCAAGTCCTCTTTGCATTTTGTTCACATTATTTTATATTTTAAAAAATACTTGCAAATTTTAAAGCAAATATACAATTGTGTGATTACCTATTAACTAGATATTTCTGACCTAAAGGCGATTTGAAAGTTACATCTTATGTTGCAATTATATAAAAATGTTGAAAAAATTTTCTGAAAATTGTGGAAAAACACAAACGGTTGAGGTAACCTTTTTGTCCAATACACATTTTGTCACACGGGATTTAGCCTATAACTGGGATACGGGTTGTTGGGGAAATAAATATACGAAACAAATTTATTGTTAAGAAATATTTACGGGTAGTGTACTTTCCGCTGTGTATGTTTTGGAGGGTAAAAAATCATATCCGTGACGCTTCATTCATCACTAGGCGCGTCACGGGACGCCGCTCATATTTTAGCTTAAATTAAGATATAGTATAGAATGTTTTACAACAGCTGATTTCATATCATAGGTAATGTTTGTGGAACAGGTGTTAGGCGTAGGCTATGTTATTTTATTTATTATTAAGTTAAAATGTTATTATTCAATATTTTTATTACCAAATTCTAATAATTTATATTGCTATAAATCTTACTAAAAGTAGTGTAAATAAATTTAACAATAGTGAGATATATATCTCTATTCCAATAACTTAAATTAAAACTTCTGTAGTTGCATCTGACACTTTTTAAGAACTGATTTCAACTAACCCCGAATTCTGAAATTAATTTTACATCTAACAAAGGTTTTCTAATAACTTAATTCTTTAGTAATAACTACATTCTAATGAAATCTGAATTAACTATATTCTTGAAACGAAATTTTGACTTCTGCAGGCCAGTCACACTTACTGACTGTCACATTGTAGTTTTATCAACTTTAGTAAATATTTAAACGTTAAAAGTAAGTCAGATTTTTGAATTTTGTTTGGCGCATTCAAGATATTTACAGGCGCCGTTTATATTCTCACATTTCAAAAACCTTTATCATTAGAATTGCTTCTATTCGTAATGGTGCTCTATAACACTAACTAGCATACAACTAGATGCGCACAAATATTAGTCCGCAACTAGGTATAGGCCCTATTTGTTCCCACGCTTGATACTGAAATTATGATTATTTTTAGGCTCGAAATAAAAACACTAAGCAGTCATCGAGTCGATATTCAATTTAATTTGGTTTATGATATGTTGAGTTTATGGCCGGCTGTTAAATCCAGCCAGGTGTTAATGCGTGTTCGAGGCTGTGCAGCTCGCCAATTTGTTGTGCCTCCTAGATTACACACACTTTATAAGGCAGTATCGTTAGCACCTGCATCGCGCTTGATGGATTCCTTGCTGGTGCCCTGTGAAGATGGTTACAGCCGAGTCCAGTATGCATGTAGGAACACGTTCTACTCCAAGTGGGAAAAGCTCCATGTGTGTGTGTGTGTGTGTGTGTGTGTGTGTGTGTGTGTGTATGTATACATATCATAAAAAAATTGTTTTCTTGTATTCACTTATCACTTACACTTTAATGTACTTAAACAATAATCTTACTTCATGTTTATTATGAGGTTAGGCCTACTTTCGAGAGTTTTAGTGCTCTCATTATCAAGCGTTGGGTTGGGGTTAATTCTATCCATTAGGTTTAATAATTGTACACTTTTTATTTTATTTATGCTTGTTCGTTTGTTAGATTACTTTTATATTTATAAATTCGTAACCCTTGCTATTGTTAGGACTTCTCATATTTTTCTTTAATAAATGTATGTTTTTTAATGTGGGGAATATATGATTATTTTTAATGGCGTCTTTTACTAAGCTTGAGATATAAATTTTTGTTTAAAAGTGTATTTTTAATATTTGATTTTTAATATTGTCTTAAATGTAATTTATTATAATCTAAGACTATTATTTTATAAATTCTCTTTTAAAGTGTGTGGCAAATATTTTTTTACCGATAGGTTTGTTGATCATATTTACTGTTTTTTTTTGTATTATAATAATAGGCTATTGACATCTTATATTGTATAAGAGGATACAGGTGTCCCTTCATGACTAAGGGGTTGTAATTTGCAGAAAATAATATTTTTTTCTACTAGAGTATATTTTTGGTTTGTCTATATGCGACGTAAATGATGCTATGTGTGACCTGATGTATTTCATTTCAATTGTGTTATGTAATAAATTTCTATTAAAATTTTGCTAATTTTAACTTTTGTTTAATAAAGTAATATTTGGTTTGAAAATTATTTATTTACGTAAATTTGTTTTGTAAAACCTGCTGAAACAAAACTGTTTCGACAGCACTAGATAATCTTTGTTAGAGGCAACCAAACGAGGACAAAAATGTTTGGTCTCGTTAAGTTTTTCAAAATTTTTTTAAATTTTACGTTGGCAAGTTGTTAATTAGTTTAATAATAAATTTAAATATTTGTTGGTTCCATCTTCACGTGAGCTACTAGTTTTCACTAAACACTTGTAATATTTACAACTTGCCTATAGTAGCATTTACTTATATTTGTTGAGGACAGCCGTTTCGGGAGATGTGTCCAATTATCAACTCAGACCGTAACTGATGATGGAATTAACAAACCCAAATACAAACACACAACACGACAATCCCATAAAATACTTATCAATACCATACAGATCATCCAAAACCCACAATCTAACCAACACACTACGTAAATACAACTACAATATAGCCTACTGCACACACAACACTCTCAAAATTAACCCACAACAATTTAAACCCAACAACAAAATCAACGACATTTACAACGCCACTGCAGTTTACAAACTAACTTACAGTTCATGCCCCAGTTTTTACATAGTCCATGCAGGGAGGTCCTTCTACACACGTTACCAAGAACATATAAAAGCACTAACAAACAATAACTACCAATCAAACTTCGCCGATCATCTCAACTCCACAAAACATGACTACTTAGACATAACATCTAACCTACAAATTCTTCATAAACAATACAGAAATAACCAACGCAACACAACCGAACAATACGAAATATACAGACACTTCAAACTACACCCTACACACATACTCAATACACAATTACATTACAACTCACACGCACTTATTGACATAATATCACCTTAATACTCACAAAATACACCCACACCACCATAATATCCCACCCCACCCTAATACCCTAACCTACGAAAATCTTGAGATAGGTTGCGGTCTGAGTTGACAATGGGACACATCTCCCGAAACGGCCGTCCTCAACAAATATAATTAATAGCTACTATAGGAAAGTTGTATATATTACAAGTGTTTAATCAATTAAAGTTCTGACTATAGTAATTAATAATAAAATGGAATAAATTCGATAAATAACAACCTACATAAAAGATTATATCCAAGAAAGTCATATACAAATTATGAGGTGGTGTACAATGATTCTTACAGTAAGCCTACATAAGTATGAAATCAATAATGTTAAATTTAATTTTTTGAGTGATGTTTAAAACATTTCCTCTTAAAAACTTACTTTTGTAGTGAAAACGCCTATTGAGACACCTATAAACACTTATTGAATGGACACAGGCCTAAACATACAATTTTGCGGTGGTATAATTTCAAGCTATAAGTCACCTCAAAGTAATTTAAATGATAACATATGATTTCATGTAACAGCCGATTTGTGTTATAGGTTATGTTGTAGAACAGCTGTTTTACATTTAGGTACATTACATTTATTGAACAATATTAAAGAAAATTGTTATTAATAGGGACTAAATATTTTTTATCAGTTAACAAGTAACAAATAATTTTTTGAGTAAACTCCTGCTGAGTTTAACAAAGAAAATTTAATTTTAGTTACCCTAGAGCACTATTTATGATATTGTGTGGTAATCATGGCAACCGTTCAAGGTCGTAAAATGGAGACGACAACCATTAACGATTCTTAATATACATCTTTGAGATTTATTTTTCTAGGTATTGAAAAGTTGGTGCAGTGGCAAGGTGCACTAGACTTCGAACATGAAGATTCTCAGTTCGAATCCGGCTGGACCCCACAAATTTTATAATTTAATTATTGAATAAATATTTGAAAAAACTGTAATAAGATCGATTGTCATCCCCTATAGGTTACACAAAATCTATTTGAACTTGGTTAGATGAATAAAAACGTATTTTATTAACGATTGAAAATTTGTACAAGATATATAGGCTATCAGGAGAGTGTGAGCTAATAGAAGGAATTTAATAGATAGGCCACTACATAATTTTTATTAAAGCGTTGATAAATCTCAATACAAATAGTTCTATATAACGATAACAATAAGTTGCCTTAAGCATTTTTAATACAAGTTTTGAAATGAAAAAATTCTTAGGCGCCTCTGATATATTTCAAGAACTGATTTCTAATTTGTTAATAAAAATTTGTATTGATTAAAAATCTAATAGGCATAAATGATTTTTGTTACTTAAATTATTTCATTATTAACTAACCTACAGCAAATATTAGTCTTTAATAAATACATTCGTCAAATAAATATGTAAATATTGAATGAAAATTTATGTAGCTTATAAATTTATGTTTTTTGAAACTTTTATTGAAAATTTTCCAAAACTATTAACTCAATTTTTATTTGTAGTTCAAATTTTGGTGTTAAATATAAACAAATCTGTATTATTGTTTGTTGTAAAATTAAAGCTAATAATCGTATTTTCATTTCATTCGTTGAAAATTTTGCAAAACTATTGAACTATTAACATTTAGCTAACAAATTAGCTCCAGTTTGTTATTTGTAGTTCAAATTTGCTTTTTGTAGTTCAAATTTTTATGTTAAATGTAAAAAATTTGTATTGTTGTTTCTTATAATCTAAGAAATGTTTAGCTAAGTTTTTAATATGAAAGAATAAATGTTTTACTGAATTCCAAACCTCTGTAAACGTAGCTATAACCGTTTTCACTTTTGCCGGCACTCCGCCGAGTGCAAGACCCAAATATTTTATTTGCCCTTTAACGTTAATATTTAATATAAACTATCTCAGATATTAATTACTGACCGTTTCTCTCTCGTAGATTTTCCAATTAACAAAGTACTTTTATTTTATGTAAATTGGTTGACTTTTCAACGTGCTAATGAAATAAAAAGGCATTAAGCGAATTAACGTCCGACGAAAACTGAGAAAGGGTTAAAGTTTGTTCGACGGGATTCGAATTCGAGAAATAGAGTCAAGATTTACGAATGCATTAAGCCTTGTTAGGTAAACAAAAAAAACTCGTCAACGGGCTATCGCACGCCTGCCAACTTTCTAATACTAAAGTTTACTTTTTTGCCGATCGGAAGAAATAGGGAGAGATTATTCCAAAAGGGAGGTTGAGGGAGGGGCAAGGGTGCCAATATCTACACCAGTCGTAAATTGCAATGTTTTTATTATAATTTCAAAAGTGTAATATTAGCCAAACTGTAATTTATGTCGACTTTAGAAGGGTAAGTACTTTTAAACAAGTCAATTACCCTGCAAACCTTAAAATATGTAACTTATGTTCCAAGCCGTACTCAAAGCGTTTTGTTTTTTATATTTCCTTATTTACGACTTCTTACTTGGAACAAAATGGCGGCCGAGAGTAATAAATTAAAGACTTTCTATTGGCGTTAACATTGGGTATTGTGTTTTAAAAACCATCCTAATTGGAAACACTTTACAGCTTTAGGAGTTATCGGCAGTCAATAGCAGTACGTTTTGCTGGAGAGAAAGGGAGAGGGCGATTTGGCTCAAGTGATTTTCTTTTATGATTTGTTTACTGAATCTACATGTTAAGAAACTTTTGGTTTTCTATATGTAGCGATATGACCCTAATAATGTGCTTATATAGGCCTCATTTTCCTGCAGCTTGATATTGATATAGTCTACACAAGGCAGAAATAAATGTGATGGTATTTAAAGATATTATTGAAACTGTCTATTAAACAAGTAATATATATATATATATATATATATATATATATATATATATATATATATATATAATAATTAATACATTAAAAATATTTCAGGAACAAGAATATTTTTAATAAATTCTTGTTTTTGAAATATTTTTAATTTGTTAACTATATTAGAAGAAAACATCACCATATTTAATATATTTATTATATATATATATATATATATATATATATATATATATATATATATATATATAAAGAACAAAAGTCAAAATACAAATACAAGAATTATATTTGAATTTACAATTCAAAGCTTTTCGTTGGCTAACAGTACCAACATCATCAGGAATATTAAACAATTAAAATTAACATATGTGCAAATTAGATCAAATAAATAGTTATGCCAAATCAATTACAATGTTGGTAAATTTTTTTTTATTTTATTTTTTTATTTTGCTGCCCTAACATTACAAACACTGAATATATTATCGAATTTAGATTTTACTTGTATTTGTTCATTTACCAACTCATTAATAGTATTATATTTATGTATTTCTAAAGCTTCATAAATATTCATTCTCAGGCCTTTGTTAATTATATATATATATATATATATATATATATATATATATATATATATATATATATATATATATATATCTTAAAGTCAATTCCTACTGAAATCAACAAAGAAAGATTTCTTATGATTTCTTTTTATTTTATAATTACAAGTAATATACATATGTCAGAATAACAATATTAAGTGGCAAGATAGAAAGCTTATTTTATTCCAATTTTCCATTTTCTTTTCTATGTATGGTGTTGGACTATTATTTTTGTTTGTTACTATTTATATGTTTTCTGTTTTTGTCGCGTTGTGTTGTAATTTCTTTTCGCTTTGTCCGTTTTTGAAGCAAGTTTCCATACCGGTTATCGTGTTCGTTTTATTCTTTTCATTCGTTTTTAATACTTGACCAATTTTTCTGTAATTGTGTGGTAACCATGGCAACAATTTAAGGTCGTACAATGGAGGTTTCGACGAAAACTAGATGGCAGAGAAATACAGTTCTAGCTATGGACAAATTTTGGCTCAGTGCCAAAAGTGCTAGAATTTGAACATGCATATAGACCCCTCAGTTCCAATCCTACCTAGACCCCAAATATTTATAATTTAATTATTGAATAAATATTTGAAAAAACTGCGTTAACATCAATTGTCATCCACTACATGTTAAATAAAATATAGAGGTATGTTTTATTTTATTTTTTTATCTGAACGTGATTGGATGAATAAAAATGTAGGCCTATTTTATTAACAATTTAGAAATTTACAAAATATATATCTGAAGCGATTTCTTTGAAACTAAATATATATTTCTATAGGAAATAAAAAAATATTTAAAAGTCGTGTTTCATTTTTTCTAAAACAAAAAAATAATTACTAGAAAGTAATTTATCTGACCTATCAAACATTTGAATCTTAGGAGATTCTGGCTTTGAAATACTGTTATCAGATTTTTGAAAGTATTTACGTCATCTCTTTTCTGTGAAAGATTTTGACGCTTGTAGTAGTCGTAGTCGCTACCCATTTACGGCTAAATAAGTGTGTTTTGTATAATAGTTTTCCAGATTCGATAGCTAAGGTTGAAGATGGTTAAATAATTGATTTACTGTAGATTAAATAAATGTAAAATTTCGTTGTCAACCGATAACTATATATCTTGATTTAAACTTTGTATAATTTTTTAATAATAATTTGTTTAACCAGTAGAGACAGCAGCGACAGGCTGCAATTTCAGACGCTGCCGTTTGCAGTTGGGACAGTTGAACTCGGTGGCAGGTTGGTCTTGCAGTCGCTTTGAAGTGTTGGAGGGGCAATATCGTCCTGCTTTAGTAGTGACTGTACTAATGTTTTCAAGTTTTTCTCTCTTTCTCTGCAAATCTTTAGCAGTTCATGTTCTTTGCTTCGTTTACGGCGCTTTGTTCTCTGGCCTCTGCATAACTCTGTTGTCATCACTTTCTCGCGGTTAATTGGTCAGAATGACGTCTGCGGATTTGCTCACAGGATACTATGGTCAGTACTTAATTGATCAGCATCTTCCTAATTTTCTGAAAGTTCTTGTGGTGATGTTGGTATATTCGAACCTCCAGATCTGGGCGAATATGGTGCAGTATCATGGCAAGACGTGGAACGTGAAAATTGAATATCTACAAATAGTTGACACTTATATCAATGAATGACAAATATAAAAACGCTGTATTATATCCGTTTGTTGGACATAAACGTTTTTAAAAATTAAGACACTACTCTATGTTTCAGTTTACTAAGATACGTAATTTGTAGCTCACTTTTGCATTTACTTAGTTAAAACACTGTGGTGTCCACTTTTAGTCACTTGAGGTAAAAATGTGACGTGTAGTGATACGGTCATTGGAAACAATTAATTGTAAATTAGAATAGAAAGTAAAAGGTGATCGTAACAATCTAGTAGGTCATAAGGCTTTACAACTTGACGGATAAGGAGTTGGCGCAACATGCTAGTGATAATTAAAGTAAAGAGACCATAAGAGTTTGTATGGGGCAAAACTAAAAAACGCGTCTGACGCATAGAGTAACAGACTCTAGAAGTGAAAGTAATAGAAAAAACGTGGAAATAGTTTTAAAGTGATACGAATGTCCGTGTTTAGCCCTAACAAGCCTCGCATAAACGTGTACACAACAAAAACATAGCCTATAGGCCTACATGTACACGGAGGATTATTAAAAGAGATAAACTGGTCTCTAAAATACAAATGTTATTCTGTAGATATGAATCCTAAAAATTGTTACGCGGTTGTTTATTTTTCCAAGCATAGTTGAGCAGAAAACAAACAAAATATTACATTATGATTTAATTAGGGTATACATGTAATTATTACACGTCTCTTTCAAACTCAACATATTCAAGTTAGTTAAAATATTTTGTAAAATTGTTTTTAACTAAAAAGGTATTTCTGACATGTCGGGGCTTACTATACTTTAACAACGAATGAAGTTAAAACTGTAGGTCTGAGATATATGACGTGCAATATTTAAACATTTAGTGCAATACCATAAATAAATGAAACCTCTCAACCACAAATAACTTTCTTCTTTTATTTAAAACCTTATGTACATTTCGATTGCATAGCAATCATCCTCAAAGGTAATTTACAATAAAAATATCTTAGTATTTAGTATTTTTATTGTAAATTATCTCTGAGGATGATTGCTACGCAATGTACATAAGGTTTTAAATAAAAGAAGATATTTATTTGTGGTTGAGAGGTTTCATTTATTTATGTTAAACATAACGCAACAGCTGTTTTATACAGTTATATTTAGTTCAATATTTAAAATTATACAATATTTTAAATTATTTACGGGATTGCTAATGCAATATTTTAAACTTTTTAATATATTATAATGTTTATTATTATATCTATTGATCCAATAGTTAGTTCATGCAGGTACTAAAACGTTTTCCCCAAAGAGGATTTTGTTTACCTTTTTGTAAGCGAAACCACAAACCATAAATTAATTCCAGATTTGCTCGCCCCAGATTCTCTGGTCATCTCCTAACTTCAGGAACTCACAAGAGATGGTGACATGGCCAGCAGATTCTTTGTCTCTTCGTCAACATCAGGAACTCACAAGAGATGGTGACATGGCCAGCAGATTCTTTGTCTCTTCGTCAACATCAAGAACTCACAATAGATGGTGACATGGCCAGCAGATTCTTTGTCTCTTCGTCAACATCAAGAACTCACAATAGATGGTGACATGGCCAGCAGATTCTTTGTCTCTTCGTCAACATCAAAAACTCACAAGAGATGGTGACATGGCCAGCAGATTCTTTGTCTCTTCGTCAACATCAAGAACTCACAAGAGATGGTGACATGGCCAGCAGATTCTTTGTCTCTTCGTCAACATCAAAAACTCACAAGAGATGGTGACATGGCCAGCAGATTCTTTGTCTCTTCGTCAACATCAAGAACTCACAAGAGATGGTGACATGGCCAGCAGATTCTTTGTCTCTTCGTCAACATCAAAAACTCACAAGAGATGGTGACATGGCCAGCAGATTCTTTGTCTCTTCGTCAACATCAAGAACTCACAAGAGATGGTGACATGGCCAGCAGATTCTTTGTCTCTTCGTCAACATCAAGAACTCACAAGAGATGGTGACATGGCCAGCAGATTCTTTGTCTCTTCGTCAACATTCAATGTTGCCTCTGTAAGTACCTACTGTTGACATGCGTTTGGGGACCACCTATTTATTCCTGTAATAAAACAAACACGAGCTCCAGCACTTATGTTATAATGGTACACATATAAGAGTGTTAGGGCTAACACGGAAATTCATATAACCTTAAAAATATTCATCTTTACCCACTAAAACTATTTACATGGAATTACTTTCACTTAGGTCTATTGAATAAGACATTGAATCTTATTGGAGAGTACCTGAGTAATAAAGAACCAGAGATGAGTCCCCATTTCTAACGGTTGGCTTGTTTCTGCGGTCACCAAACTAAACTTGGGATAAATGTACACGGATAGTTAAGTTTTGCAGGTGTCTTTAATAAAGGGTTAGGCACGTGTTGGAAATAAAAGAATTTTCCTAGCACTCATTACTGGGGGCAAACATCTGTTGATGGGGTTTACCAGGAATTTGATTTCTGAGGTTTCCAGATGTTGGCGCTAACGCATTCCGGTTAAAAAAGTAAAAGTTGTAGGGGTTCGAGCCGACCCCCTTTTTTAATATTATTTTAAATAAAGTTAATTTACTAGTAAAAAAAGTGTATTTGGTAATAGGAAATAACTAAAATTAAATCCCAAAGTAATGATTCTGACCTGATATTTACTTCCCTCCACAATTTAGGAAAAATATTTAATTTCCGTCACGTGCCTAACTCTTTCTCCAAGACACCTGCAAAAGTTACCTATATGTGTACATTTGTCCTTACTTTCTAATTTCTATTGTCTCTAGGACTTTTTATGCTACAACAAGCCTTTATACTACAACAAGTTGGAAACATTTACTTCGTACTGAATTCTTTACAAACACCTTTTACTTTCTACTGTAATTTATAATTAATTCCTTCAAGCGGTCATACCACTACATCTCATATGGCTATAGTTAGTCGTAACATCAGTACCTGAGTGAAGAGTACACCGTGACAAAACCTAACATTTTGACATTCTGTTTGTTTGTTATCAGTTTGAAGATTAGTCTGCTTGTTTCTCCTTACCACGGCCTGGTTAACTGAAACAATCGATGGACTACTTCGAGAGCTACCTCTAGGCGTGCCCTAAGGTGTAAGTACCGAGTAGTTAAGAAGATATGTTCATGGCTTATTGTGTGTAGTAGAAAGGTAAGTGTAGAGACAACACAAGACGAAAACACATGACAAGATACAAGTAATACCAGATGAAGCCTTGCGAAGCCGAATACGTGAGACGGTGCTTTAGTAGCATCTTTGCTTTAATATGTTCCTTGCCAAAGCATTGTAAGTGGAAACAAGGATTGGAACCACGCAGAGTTGATACCGACGAAGGAGTGGGATTTCTTCTTATACAGTAGGCCAAAGCATAATTATTATCAACCTTGTTGGATCTAATTAAAGTGATTAGGCCTATATATCCTTCCACGCCAGATGACTAATATACGACACACACACACGCACACACACACACACACACACACACACACACACACACACATATATATATATATATATATATATATATATATATATAGATATATTAGGCAGTCTACTACAATCCCCGGTCAGTGATGCCCGATGATGGAGATACTACCAATCTTTGAAAGTTAACTCGCATAAATACCAAATAAGATTCTTGTTTAAGTACATATAGTGAAAGTGATATATATATATATATATATATATATATATATATATATATATATATATATATATATATTTGTAGCTTTGCAACACTGTTTTCTTGTATTCACTTATCACTTTCACTATATGTACTTAAACAAGAATCTTACTTGGTACTTATGCGCGTTAACTTTCAAAGATTGGTAGTATCACTCCATCATCAAACATCACTGACCGGGGGTTGTAGTAGACTGCGAGCTGTCTGGAATTTCCGTTGCCACAAGGTGTGGTGTACCGTTATTGCTCTATTTTCGGATTCACTGCACTGTGGGAGTCTTCTAAGTTTGTCTTGGGGTTAATTTTGTCCATTAGGTTTAATAATTTATCGCTTTTTATTTTATTTGTATTTGTTCGTTTATGATATTATTTTTATGTTTATAAATTTGTACCAAGTAAGATTCTTGTTCAAGTAAGTAAAAAATACCAAGTAAGATTCTTGCTTAAGTAGGCCTACATATAGTGGAAGTGATATATATATATATATATATATATATATATATATATATATATATATATATATATATATATCACTTCCACTATATGTACTTAAACGAAAATCTTGTTTGTATTATATATATATATATATATATATAATATATTATGGGGGTTAATTTATGGGGTTAATTTTGTCTATTAGGTTGAATAAGTTATTGTTTTTTAATTTTATTTTTATTTGTTCGTTTATGATATTATTTTTATGTTTAAATTTGTAGTTGTTCCCAGATTGTCATTTGAGGCCTTTTTCTATTTTTGTATTAGGTGTACGTTTTCTAGTGGGGGGAATGTGTGTTTGTTTTTGATGGCGTATGTAGCTAAGTTTGAGTTATAAGTTTCAGGTTTGATGTATGCATTGAGGTGTTCTTAATATGTCTTTTAATTTCTTTTTTATTTGGCCTATGTGTATTTTATTACAGTCTGGGCATTCGATTTTGTATATTCGATTTTGTAAAAACGTTCTTTGGTGGATGCAGCTGATCGACCACAATGTTCACATTAAAATAATATTTTTTTTTTTAAATTCTCATTTCAGTTTTTATATTGATTAATAAAACAATTTTTTCTGTATATTTTTCTTGTTTGTGTAAAATATTAACCTGAATCTTAAAAAGGAAAACGAGTATTACTAATTTCAGTTATATTTGTAACTTTACTTGAGCTCCTGTTGCCATTTTCAATTTAAATTAAAGTATGCCTATTACTATGTGGATCGCTACCACGCTAAGGGTTTGTTTTCGCCTTCTAGGCTTTGGAATTTGGACATCCCTGGTCTACAGTATTAGTAACGAAAAATGTACACAGCTAGTTAAGGTTTGCAGCTGTGTTGAAGAAAGGGATAGGCACGTGACGGAAATAAAAGATTTTTCCTAGCACTCAACAATGGGGACAAACATCACGTAGAGGTCACTACTTTGGAAACTAAGCTTAGTTATTTCCTATTATTATACACACTTTCATTTGTAAATTATCTTTATTTAGACATATATTAAATATAAAAGGACTAGGCAAGGACACCTCAAACTTCCAACTTTTCTAACGGGATGCGTTAGCGACAACATCTCGAAGCCTTACTAACCAAATTTCTGGTAAACCCCAGCAACAGATATTTGCCCCCACTGTTGAGTGATAGGATATGTCTTTTATTCCCGTCACGTGCCTGACCATTTCTTCAACACAGATGCAAAACCTAACTATCTGTGTACATTGATGTCCCGAAAAAAGCGACCAGTGAAATAAATAACCAGCGAAATAAGCGACCATTACGGATTTTGTATCTGTGGCTTGAGTCTTAATCTTCAGTGAAATAAGCGACGATCACAGAAATAAGCCTATACCTGCTCTGCGTATTCCACACTTCGCGTTAAGAGAGTTTGAACTGTTATTTTTTTTTTTGTATTGTATTCTGATTTCTATCACACTTCAACCACGTTTTGGACTGGCTGAATGATATTATTTCAATGTTATCATTTAGACGTGTTTAAAATCAGCCTTAAGAAAGCTTCGTCAATGATTTTTTTTATATTTATATTTTATATTTGTTTGTAACATTTTATAGTGTTTTATATTTTTTTAATATTTAGATGAGTTTATATTTATTTCTATATTCTTGTATGTTTCTCTTTTTATGATCGTCAACTAAATCCAGCTTTTGACGTTAGGAGAGAGTACAGAGACAAGTTTTTATGTCACAATTTTCTTCATAGTTTTTCCAATAGCTGTATCCACTTTCTTATTCTTTAGCTTTCTTCGTTTTCCTTCCAAGTCTATTGTAATGGTTAGTGAAAGTGTAGCTTGGTCTCGCATCCCGGATTCGGTATCCTCTGATTGAATTACCTTGACGGCGGCAGGGGTAGTTTCGTCGCTTTTTTCATACATTCTGTAAATTACTCCTTACTTTCTAATTTTGGGTGATCGCTACAATTCTATTGAAGGTGTCTCTACCCGCTCTTATTTTTGCTTGAACCCTCTTACATCTTCAATGTCACTCAAGGATGTGTATTATTGCTTCACACTCTAGCTCTAAGTGTTTTGTCCCGATCGGTCTTAGGATCCTCACTTCTATTATTCTAAGCAGATGTTAAGCAGCAGGTGTTTCTATTAGTGTTTCTGTGGCGTAAGTCCTATACAGTTCTTATAGATAAGCATTTTGCTTTCGATACTTGTAACCTATCCTGTACATATTATATCCCGGAAATATCCTGATATCCCAGCTGATCACATTGCTTCTGCTTACACTTTTTGTTTTAGGTTTATATTATTTGTAATATTGAGGTATTGTAATATTGTAATATTTCCAGGGAAATGAACTGTTACGTAGGTAGCTAACCTACAACTTCTAGATTATGTTGACTTTGTAAGAGATGGGTTTTTTTGAACAAAACTTATCTTATTCAATTCCTTTGCTACTGTTTCGATTTTGTAATTAATTTCTATAAACACAATTTATAACTTCATCACAGTTTAATTTAATTTTACAATTAATTACAATTTACTATAAAGCTTCTCATTCATTTAGAAACAAAACAGAAAATCTTGACTTTGTGGAGGTCAATATGCCAAGGGGGAAAATGCCGAATATTACATTTAGTTCATGAATCCACTGCCAGGGCGGATTTTTAACTCACGTGCATCCTCGCAGTTTTAAATTAGGTTTTGATAAATATGCAAAATTCTGTTAATATTTACAAATTTTTATTAGAGTTTTTAAAACTCCATCGCATATAAATGGAGATTATAATTTTATAAAATAAATATATGTACCTAAGCATTATATACTTCAACACCGATGAACTTGTTGAACAAAGTAAGCCTAAAATTAAAAGTAATTGCATTAACACGTATCTGCAAATCACTTGTATAAAATAAACACCCCCATAGGGGAATCTAAGTACGTTAATATGCAGCTAAGGGAGTAACATTTGTACCCTTAGTCCTATAATATAATTATACAACGGTAACACTTAGAACAATCTATTTTAAAAAGTAAGCCTTTTACACTGGAAACTGTCAAAGAATATTGCGCCATAATTGACTTCTGGTATTACAAACATAGTTAAAGTTGATTTTTAATTGGCTATAGTTTATTTTTTATTATTCGTATGAATTTGTTTATTATTAATCTCAGTGAGTGTTTGTATTGATTACTTTTTTTTAGTTATTGTTGTCATTTTCAATAGTAATGTAGGCCTAATTTTTATTTAGTGACAATTTTTGTAAACGTATTATGTAAAATTTAAGTTTCTTTTATTGTACATTTAGGCCTGAAAATGAAAACAACTTATTTTTCCAAACGTTGCCTTAAGATTGTTAATAAAATGTACTCTACTTGACACGCAAATCAACCGTTTTCTAATCTTTCTGCGAGTGTAAATATGAATCAATTGATAAGTTATATTTAAATTTATTAATAACAAAAGTAATTTGCAGTCCTGGAGTTGACCGACAGAAATAACTATTTCTTACGTTTTTGACCGTAATAGGCAATCGCCACCAGTGTCTAGAACACTTAGAATAATCTATTTTAAAAAGTAAGTCTTTTATACCGGAAACTGCCATAAAATATTGCGCCATAATTGACTTCCGGTATTACAAACCTAAATAAAGTTTCTTTTTAATTGCCTATAGTTTATTTTTTTTAATTATAGTATAATTTCTTTATTATTAATGTCAGTAATCCCACTAAATGACTAACGCTCACAGTGAATGTTTGAATTTTTTACTTTTGTATTTATTGGTGTCATTTGCGTTAGTAATGCAATTGTTATTTAGTGACAATTTGTGTAAACTTTTTAAGTAAAATTTAAGTTTCTTATTGTACATTTAGGCCTGAAAATGAAAACAACTTAGTTTTCGAAATGTTGCCTTAAGATTGTTGGTTAGTAAAATGTAGGCCTACTCTACTTGACACGTAAATCAACCGTTTTCTAATCTTTCTGCAAGTGTAAATATGAATCAATTGATAAGTTATATTTAAATTTATTAATAACAAAAGTAATTGGCAGTCCTGGAGTTGACCGACAGAAATAACCATTTCTTACGTTTTTGACCGTAATATGCAATCGCCACCAGTGTCTAGAACACTTAGAATAATCTATTTTAAAAAGTAAGTCTTTTATTGATTTCTGGTATTACAAACATAGATAAAGTTTCTTTTTAATTGGCTATAGTTTATTTTTTTAATAATAGTATGAATTTGTTTATTATTAATCTCAGTGAGTGTTTGTATTGATTACTTATTTTTAGTTATTGTTGTCATTTTCAATAGTAGGCTAATGTAGGCCTAATTTTTATTTAGTGACAATTTTTGTAAACGTATTATGTAAAATTTAAGTTTCTTTTATTGTACATTTAGGCCTGAAAATGAAAACAACTTATTTTTTCCAAACGTTGCCTTAAGATTGTTAATAAAATGTACTCTACTTGACTCGCAAATCAACCGTTTCTAATCTTATCTTATATTTCTGCGAGTGAAAATATGAATTAATTGATAACGTATATTTAAATTTATTGTTAACAAAAGTAATTGGCAGTCCTGGATTTGACCGACAGAAGTAATTATTTCTTACGTTTTTGACCGTAATATGCAATCGCCACCAGTGTCTAGAACACTTAGAATAATCTATTTTAAAAAGTAAGTCTTTTATTGATTTCTGGTATTACAAACATAGATAAAGTTTCTTTTTAATTGGCTATAGATTATTTTTTTAATAATAGTATGAATTTGTTTATTATTAATCTCAGTGAGTGTTTGTATTGATTACTTTTTTTTAGTTACTGGTGTCATTTGGAAAAGTAATGTAATTTTTATTTAGTGACAATTTGTGTAAACATTTTATGTAAAATTTAAGTTTTTTATTGTACATTTAGGCCTGAAAATGAAAACAAGTTATTTTTCCAAACGTTGCCTCAAGATTGTTAATAAAATGTACTCTACTTGACTCGCAAATCAACCGTTTCTAATCTTATCTTATATTTCTGCGAGTGAAAATATGAATTAATTGATAACGTATTTTTAAATTTATTGTTAACAAAAGTAATTGGCAGTCCTGGATTTGACCGACAGAAGTAATTATTTCTTACGTTTTTGACCGTAATATGCAATCGCCACCAGTGTCTAGAACACTTAGAATAATCTATTTTAAAAAGTAAGTCTTTTATTGATTTCTGGTACTACAAACATAGATAAAATTTCTTTTTAATTGGCTATAGATTATTTTTTTAATAATAGTATGAATTTGTTTATTATTAATCTCAGTGAGTGTTTGTATTGATTACTTATTTTTAGTTATTGGTGTCATTTGGAAAAGTAATGTAATTTTTATTTAGTGACAATTTGTGTAAACATTTTATGTAAAATTTAAGGTTCTTAATGTACATTTAGGCCTGAAAATGAAAACAAGTTATTTTTCCAAACGTTGCTTCAAGATTGTTAATAAAATGAGCTCTTCTTGACTCGCAAATCAACCGTTTCTAATCTTATCTTATATTTCTGCGAGTGAAAATATGAATTAATTGATAACGTATATTTAAATTTATTAATAACAAAAGTAATTGGCAGTCCTGGATTTGACCGACAGAAGTAATTATTTCTTACGTTTTTGACCATAATATGCAATCGCCACCAGTGTCGAATTTTGCTCAGGGAGGTTAGATGGGGTTTGTTTAAGTAAGTTTTAAAAAAAAATACTATAATAGACCAACGTTATAATTTTGTACAAATCGTAAAATTAGTGTCAAAATTAACGCTTTGTTAAACGCTATAGACAATAAACCATATCGAATAAATAATAATAGTTAGAGGGACTGTCCTATAAAAGTAAATACTTCATTTGGAAAATGTAGCCTACATACGTGGGATTTTAAGAGAATTTATTTAATATAGTTAAAAATCAAATAAATTCAGGTAATAGAAAACTTAGGAATTTAATTGAATCGGTTCTTTGAAAGTGTCAGAAGGCTCCATGAACCTTTTCATGAAAACTTGTAATAAAAAAATAGAACTCATGGTTACCATTAAATTGAATGATTGAAAACGATTTAGAGAATAATAATGAGTTTATGTATTTGTTAAGCCATAAAAACTGTTTTTAATAATAACATTAAAACTTAATCATGTAGATTTTACATTCTGTAGATTAAGTAAGTTGAAAACAAATATAAATACATTCCTATCAAATTATGCCTGGTCAATAATTATTTAACTTTATTTTAAAATTTAACAAAATAATTCAATAAATTTATTACACTAAAAAATAAATCTAAGAGAGTTATATATTTCTAACATAGGCTGCTATTTAACATTATCTTGCTTAGCAAGTCTCCATACTAAGCCTCTGTTTCTTGCAAAAACTGATCAAGTTCTCTGTGTAAAAGGGCAACACTACAATGGACGCCTACTTAACTAAGCTTTGTCCTGTTTTACTGAGAAGTTAGAATTCTGACCGTGTGCTATACCTTAAAATATGATTATATATTTTAATTATAGGGCTAACTGTCGTGTTTGGTATAGGTTTTTTCATTAAATTATCAGATCCCTGTCAAAATAAAGGCATTTAAAGTAATTTTCTGATATATCTTGTCCAATAAGATTTCGCGGGCCGCGTAAATTGGCATGTCTGCATGACGCCCGCAGGCCGCCATTTGGACATCCCTGCAGAAGACCTTCCAAACGTTGGTATGAAAGCAGAAAACGCGAGCCTCCACTTTGGCTACAACAATGAAAAAGTACAATGTTGTTTGACAACAATAATAAAAAGACTTGAATTTTGTAATCCATTAGGTTCGGTGAACCTTATTAATCACTTAAACAATAGTTTATGACTATCCGAACTTTAAATTTAGTAAATTTGTTTAAACTCACTGAGACAGAACGTTTTCGATCGCTATGTGCCGATCTTCATTAGTGTCTCCTTTCATTAGAGACACTAATGAAGATCGGCACATAACGATCGAAAACGTTCTGTCTCAGTGAGTTTTAACAAATTTACTAAATTTAAAGTTCGGATAGTAATGAACTATTGTTTAAGTGATTAATAAAAAGACGTTATAAAATTACTTTTAAAGCTCAAATCTTTTGGAAATTTTCACCACCTAAAAGTAATAATATTTCTATTGCTGTGATTTCATTCTTTCATTTGAAACTCAAAGCTAATTCTTTCACTTTAATTATAAACACCGCCT
Organism: Prosapia bicincta; assembly: GCA_036971475.1. NCBI lineage: Eukaryota > Metazoa > Arthropoda > Insecta > Hemiptera > Cercopidae > Prosapia > Prosapia bicincta. Next base: position 20,920,585 of record JBAIZL010000007.1, on the reverse strand, counting down.
CTTCCATCGTACTTTTGCTTGATTCATCAGGGACCGAAGAAGAGTCTGATGGCCGAATGACTAAGAATTTTAGAAAAAGTTGAACCGGATTCGACGGGATAACTAAATGATTCGAAAAAGGGAACTGAGATTGAGTGTCTGAGTGGTGAAGAGCTATGTTGAATCAGTCAAATGCGTCATGATTTAAACTGATTGTTTTTCGTTTAGTATGAAGCCGGACTAAAAATAATTATTCCATGCTATGTTTGCAAAAGAATATGAACATTTTTCGTATCATACCCTACCAGATACCATCACTTATTTAAATATTCTTCATTGCAGACTACTGTCTCCTGTTCTCCAAGGTAAGGAGGATCCTAAGGAGTTCTTAAGGATGTTCGTCCTGTAGTGTATGAAAATGCCTTTATTAACATTAAATCAATCCCGGTAGGTCAGTTAATTATACAAAGTTCATAATTTATTTTAATCTTGGTCAGAACCTAAATTAGAGGCTACCAAGCATTTTCATTTTACGTACCCCCTAAAAAAGTTTTTTTAATGAAAAGTACCCCCTATTTATCAACGTGGTTAAGACAAAGAGTGGTCCCCTGATTACCTTGTAGGCCTAAGTAATGGGGGTAACCGGCTGTGTATTCGATATTTTAATGTAGGCAACACGACAATCGGTTCCATGGAAGCTACCTATCATCAAATCGTATTCCTGCATTTGTATTGTTCACATAAATCTGGAATAGACATTTCCCATCGCTATTCTATTCTGTGCTTTCAGTCGCACTCAAACATACAAGCTCCACCCATTTTCCAATCAACTACCTTGTCACCTAATAGTATAGCCTCGTATTTGTTCAAATCTAGTGTGTGAAATATTGAAGTCCGCCATTACTGGTATTATTTTCGCATATCACCCCACAGGTTTCTACGTACCCCTAGAGGGTACGCTTACTACAGGTAGGGAACCGCTGACCTAAACAGTTGCTTTAAATGCAATGAAGAATTAATACATTGCTCGTTTCGCCGGCAATTATTGTTATACTGTATATAAAAGTTTAGGTTTATTTAGTGCTTAACAGAAATCCTTGCTTTCTTATTCATACATATTTGATACGGGTCATTCGTTATTTGTCGCTAAATTGCCTACACAGCGCCTTGATTTATCTTTTAATTAACCTACTACATTATATGTTACATACCCTAAGCATACAATGTATGTTGAATAACCTTAAAACTTTAAAACCAAATTTTCTGCACGTAAAATGTAGTATTTATGAATCGAACTTTATTAGAAAAGGTAAAATAATGTCTATTTTACCAAATGTTGGTATCTGCCGACATTAACTAATAAATGTCGACATTTACTAGACGCGATTTAAAGGAATATAACATTCCCTGTTTGATGGCATGTCTGTAACATACAGCTGTTCGACACGATTACCACTTTAGGTCTACTTGTTTACAAATGTATTTCGAAGACAAAGTTGCGCTTGTAAGTGTAGTTTCTCTTAGTAGACTGATGTAAAAACAAAATTGCAATATCATTTTAATCATCTTACAGTTCTATTAATTGACCTCACTTTAAGTAGCGGGCTCGATAGTGTATAACAAAATGGCCTATAATAATATGGTTACTTATGATTGGCAAATATTATTATAATGTTAGCTAATATTTTATTTACTTTAAAGTGAGTTTGTCAAATTTAGGTATCAAAATTTTAGAGGAGGGACAGAAGACCTAGCTTTTGACGTCCCCATCAGTAATATGCTAACACTTATGGTTTTCTTGATAAAAAGTCTACGACAAAAAGAACAATAGACTAAGTTTGCGTTTTTAAAGGAAGGTCACAGATTCGTTTTCGAAGTTTATAGAACGTTTTACGCAGAGTCATAGATACATCATGAAAGGTCTGCATCTTGCACCAGGAAATGTTTAGTTCACCTACTTCTATCTAAGAACAGTAGTAAAAAATCAAACCTCTTCAGAATAGCAGACGTCTATGGCTACTCGATAAAAATTATAAATGAAGTTATTAAGAAAAACAGAATAGCTAAATCTATACAAGTTACAAAATATCATAAAGCCCTTTCTCTAAAACCTAAAAATATATTTAAAAAAAATTACACAAAGTTTAACATTTAAACAGATACATTTAAACAGTAACGCATTAAAAAAAAACATGAACGTCTTGACAGCAACTGGAACAAATTTGGAAACGATAATAGGAGCCCTTAAAGATGTAGCCCCTGTCGAAGAAAAATCTTGTACGTCTATATCTCTGACACATTGTAACCAATGTGAAAAATAGGAAGAAATAGGCTTTCCCAGAGAACAGATTGGAAACTTGAGAAATCAAAAAATGGCAATTCCGCACAGGAAGCATTGCTTGGAGGATTAGGGTCTGGCTTCTCTTCGAAGTGGTTAACACCATACTATTAAATAAACACCCGGTTAAGAAATAAAACATGACGGATTCATCGATGGAATGTTGCTTATAATGGGTGTTTCGCTAAGAAACCTCAGGTGATGAACCTATATAGCCATAAAATCGATGTTGAAAACTGCATTCTCCAGTTTCATTTCTCAATTAATCATAGGTGTGATTATTTCCGTACAAGCATATCACCTTATCTATTTACATCATGCAGTCTTTAAGGAGAGTAAAGTTTATATTGTCCAAATTATTCATGTTTTTAGTTGACTTTATTTATATGAATTTGCTTAGAATTTCTACAAAATTGTTTATTTAAAAACAGAGCGATTTACAGCAATTTTATTAGGTTTTATCAATATCTCAAATTCTACCAAGGACACGGCTTTGGGACCTGATATATTCTCTTACACAGGTCTAGAATCATAATAAACAACCATTTAAGCCCTTAATTAAAAAACTATGTACGATCTTTAGTTTCATAATCAAAGGATTTGATTTCATGGGAGGACTTGAAATCCTGGGGAAATTCCAGTAACGAAGCATGTACAGGCCTTTGTTCGAATGAACTTTTTTATTTACGATGCAGAAGTAGCCTATATCACCTCTATAGCCTCAAAGACGTTTTTATCTGTGATGTGTTTTAATAATTTGATTAGAAACATAATAAATAATGTCAGAGACACAGAAAACCTAGAGTTCATGTACAAAGAAACTTTAAATTTTGTTAAAACTAAGCTCTGTTATGAATTTCACAATCTAAGATTTTTTTTTACATAGACTTGTTTTACGAGAGTCTATGCAGTTGATATATATTTTTGATTTTACAATGGTTATAAATCTTTATTATTTTTACTTTCATCTATAACTGATGGTTTATTTCAGGAAATAACGCTGTAATAGGTAGGTATTTAAGATTAAAGAAATATTACCGTCTTGTTTAAATATTTTATCTTGAATATATTGTTGTCAAAACGTTAGTAGACATTTGAAAGTTAATAGGAATGCTTTTAGAAATCATTGTCTTGGTTGTATGATTTATTATATATTAATAAATATGTAATACATAAAAATATTATTAATAATATATATTTAATAATTATTTAATTTATTTAATAATATATTTTATAATATTATTATGTATTAAATATAAATAAATTTGAAATTTGTTAATGTTATAGGAACTGGAATTTTAGTGTGTTAATATTTATTTATATGATAATTTGTAAATTAATTATTTGACCTGTAATTTATCGGTTTTGGTAGGTTTTATTATTGATAAGGACTCTGAGAATGCTGTGATTGGTAGAAACGTAGGCAAAAAGGGTGAAATAATTAATTACAAAATTTTATTTTTTACAATTTATTAAAATCCAGAATTTGTATTAACTAGTTTTAATCACAAACGAATTAATTAGCCTTAAGATTATTCAAGGTTACTTCAAACATTTGTAAATGACAGTAGATTTTTTTTATAAACAATGACCTTCTATACAGAATTACCCAAAAGCACTTTTTTTAAAAAAATTTGTAAATGACAATAATATTTAAAATTTAACCTATAAAAATAATCTACAGCCTAGGTCTTATAATAGGCCTACTTATTATGTATGCCTATGTATGATAAATAATTAGAATCTTTTAATTTTATATACAAATATTTACAACAAATTAGAAACCTTTAATCGAAACTATCATTTCATTGATGACGGACTGGTGAATTAAAAATTAACCTTTGAAATTAATTAAATAGGTTTACCTTCTTTAAATTTAAGTTATGTTGGACTTAGTCTACAATTCTAAAGATATGTTTTTTAAGACAACAAAGTCACTTTATTGATTAGGTTAGAAAAGTGCATATTTAAGTGCAACTATTGTTAGTCGAATGAAAATACAGCTATGGTAATCAAATTAATAGTTCTTGAAATAGTCCATATGAAGAAGGTTGGGAAAGGGTAGGGGTGTGTAGTATAGACAGGAAGTAGAGTATAATGAGAGAACTGTATAAAAACTTGTCACTATTCTAAAGTATATTTATTACGCATTGTGAAGACATGCTGAGTTTAGAGGAAGGGAGGGGAAGTTTGAGGAGTAATTGAGTAATGAGTAGCAGAAACTCCACTATCCGGTGATAATAGAGCAGTGGGAGATAAGGGGCGTGTCATGACCAATAGAAAGTGAGTTCAGGTGGGAGGAGTCTGCAGACGCGTAAAGGAGGTGTATCCGTTTCAAACGACAGTTGGGAAAGTGCCCGCGACTTGGAATGTTATAGTGGTTCATCACGGCTTCTCCAGAATATAACAGCGACTCCTCGCGGGACTCATCCCGGTCCCCAGCGATGTTGACCCCTATGTTATCCTTTTTAGAGGCAAGCGGGAGTCCGCCGCTTGCTGCCTTACATTCGATGACGGAAATGAAAACCGGTCACGGATCGTCCGGTAATCCACACGGGATCGACCACATTTTAGCGAGGCCGCCAAATGTTTCGCGAGCTTTCAACGTCGCCGGAATGGCAGCCGCCGCGGGCATGGCAGCCGCTTCCTACTACAAGCATCACTCGCATCCTCTGGCGGAACTTACGACGAGGTCGGGGATCTACTGGCCGGGACTGCAGGGACTCGTTAGTAACCCCATAGCTTGGAGAGATAGACTTGCAAACAGTAAGTGAGCCTATTCATTTTACTCATTTATTTATATTGTATTATTGAATTTTATAGCCTATAGTTCTGCTATAATCATCAAGTTACATTTAAGCTAGGTTTAAGGACAGAACGATTTGAGGCATCCTATATTAAATAGTAGCTACAATATAACCTAAATATTGTTCGATATCCTAAAGTTTAATTTGAAACGTAACATGAATATCTTGCAGGTATACTTATAAGATAAGCTAGATTTAGCATAGTGTAGAACACATTTTTAAATGAAAATTTATACTAGGCTTATATTTATTCTAGGTGTTATAATAACTAATGTCCTATATTTTAAAGACATTTTTCAATTTCTAAATTTTTATGTTAAATTGCTACAATAATTATTAACATTAATATAAGCCAGAGTGTTAATTAAAGGAATAAAAAATGAATTTTTAAATTGAAAAAGAATTTTTTGGTAAAGTAATGCAAAACATATGTTTAACGACTAATCTTTAGCAGACTAATCATTGGTTGAGTGGCAATACTGTTCTAAGCTAGGGTTAAATGTGCTTGTAGGCTAACATTTGAGTCTAGGGTATTTTGTTATGTATGATTAACTGTATAGGCTATAGATTACTTTTAAAATATATAACTTGAAAAATGTGTAATTTAGAAAGAATATTTAGTGAGGGTAGACAAATTTGCAATGATTTTATGGGAAAGAAATTTCCATAAGTTTAAAATCATATCCTGCATATCCTATAGGAAATAAGTAGACCTAAGTCTATATTTTTCATTCAATAGGTTATCTAAAAAGCTACTCCGAATATTAACCTGTTTAATTAATTTACGTAAAATAATTATTTTTTATTTAAAAGAACACAATGAAATATTTCGTAAAAGGATAGATCACGTATTAATTATCATAGCATTTGTATTATTATCCTACTTTTTCAAATAAAACTGCATTATAATTTGTTCAAAAGTAACCTTATTTGCTTACACTATTTCTAATGTATTGATGAATATAATATTCAATTTAGGCTCTTGATTAAATACGGAGATTTTTAATATTCGTCTTATAAGAACATATTTAATAGACTTATAATATTTGTAGGTCTATCTATAGGGAATTATAGATTTAGGTTTATAGGTTATCTAAGTTACTTATACCTAGATTATGAAAAATATAGGCCTATAGGCTAGATAGGGTATAGCCTAAATGTTTCTACAATATTTTAAATCCAATTAAATTAAATACCATTTAATTAATCTAGTTATGATTTACTAGGCTAATACATAATTTAATTTAAATAATTACGCTATAATTTGTTTTAATATTTGTACATAAATATTTAGGTTAATAGCCTACACTAATTAACCAGATAGCAGCAAATATGAAGTTATAGGGCCTATTCCTTTGGAGGAATGTAATAGACATAGTGAACATTAGCTTACTATTCTATTTAAATTACATAACCTCAAATTTAATTTGTTTGGAAAACAAATAAAATTGTTAATTTCTTATGGGCTATTCAATAGACAACAGTAATCTATTATCAGAATTTTTTAAAATTTAGTCTATGAGTCTACCATTAGGCTATTAGTTGCATTATAAATACATAACGAATTGTAGATAAATAGGTCTCTAGTGTAATAATTGTCTTCATTAGAATTGAAAATCTGTTTTTAAATTCTTTTAATTATTTCAAATCTTGTACTAATACGAATTTTAAATTCAACTGTATTCTACTCTATTGGGAATAACTTCAACTAAAAACACCAGATCAGTATTAGGCCCTATAATGTTTTTTTTTTCTGATAGCAATGTTCCTAACCCAGTGTGTAGTTGTTATGCCCTAATCAAATAGTTAAATTATAGTTGGCCCAGAATATAAAGTAAAGTAAATCTCTGAAGGGTCTACTTGATTATTTCTTAACGTCTTACTTAATTAATTACATGAAAATTATTCATTTTGTATGAGTTATAATTAGATGTACACAGATCTATGTAAGGCCTAAGTTAATGTGTAATAAAATAAATAGGGCTACGTATCCAATGTTTTTCAAAACTGTTAAATCGTTCGTTGAAGCCTTTACGTCTTCTACTCATTAATTAGGTTATGTTTATGAAGGCTACATAGAATGGGTTATAGTTTATGAAGTTATGTATATTTTAGTTAGATGCTACATAGAATTTTAATAGATTGGAAGTAGGCGTAAATTATTATCTATAAATTTAAGAAAGTTTTGTAAATAATTATTTTTTTTAATGCAGGTAATTATAATTAATAAAGAAGAATAAAACCCGTAGCTTGAATAAAATACTAAAATAACTGGAGTTACTTTCTACTAAACTAGGAACATTCTCGATATCGGGTGGAAATGTTTATATTTTTTTAAAAGTTGATTAAATATAAAAATTATTAGGAACTAATAATGTAGCCAATCACTGAGGAAGGCTACATCGTCGCCGAAACTAGTTTGTTGTGTGTGAGTTTATTAAAAACTAGTTTTTTGGGAGATTTTGAGTTCACTATTTTGACTTTTACCTTTGTGAATAGTTCCACTAGCTAAGCTCTAATTAACTAAATAAATTATTAGAAACTACATAGGCTACCAAAATAGTAGGCCTTGCTACTAATAATATAATATCAGCATAATAATAATAATAATTAGGCCTATTATTATTATTATTATGCTGATATTAATAATAACAACAACATAGGCCTATTAAAAACAACAATATTAAAAATGGTCTAATAAAATAATAATAATATTGACAATAATAATAATAATAATAATAATATTTATTATTTTTTTCTGTGGAGGTTGGAATGCATTTAGGCATAAGCACTATCAAGTCTGCCCTGGCAAACCCGGTGTGTGGGACTCTTGTCGAACACCCACTAAACCCTTCCTTCTTTCCTGCCCTTTGTAGATCTGACCAGGGTATCACTGTTATAGATTTCTTCCTTGTTACAAGGCGCTTAACTAATCCCAGTGGTTTTTATTTCTAAGTCTGATCTAGTTTGGCCTGGACTTAAGGCTTAACCCGACCACCTTCCTGTTTCATTTTAGTCTGCAGTATTTTTTCGACGTAGCCTAATACACATGGTATTATTAATAATACTAACCAATTTATATTAATTTATAATGATATAGTGAGTAATTTAGTTTTGTGAATAATTACTTTTAAAAGAATCTGTTTTAGTAACCAAATAGTCTATACAATTATCTAATGTCATCATAGTCTAATCAGAACTATATTTGGAAAAGTATATAGCCTATATTTTATTATTTTGAGTCAACCCAGAATAAGGCAAGTCTAGCGTGGGCTATCAACAGAGAACAATTTGAATTCTATAAATACAATTACGGCCTACAGGAGAAAAGAGTCTCTGGATAAAAAAAAATAGTATTCGTGTAAATTGTAAAAGTTCATTAATTTTATTCATAAAACTACTCGTAAATTGTAGTCGATAAGTAAACTACTCATAAGTGAAACACAATAACCTCAATAAATATAAATAAATACCTGAACTCTATGTATAGGCCTATGCTATATAGTCTATATATAGCCTATATATGTATATAGACTAGCATGCACTATTCGGTAACAATTCGACCTCATAATTATCTTACTTGACATTAGGCTTAGGCTAAATGACCTAACCTCTTAGTAATAATAATGAGCTTGTTTCTTTGGATATATATTCTACCTAAAAATAGCGCATTGCCATCGAACCTAAAGGTAGTAGGCTATACCAGGTAAATAACAGTGTCAATATTTATTTATTTATAAAATTCACCACAGTTTAGCTCCTTAGAGTGTTTGAGGCAATTAATTAGGCTACTTTTGAAAGATTCGCCTCTCGCGGAAAAGTTACTGTTCATCCCAAATTTTAATAGTCCTTTTGATTCTTTTCCCATTTATAAATTGCTGTTTCAATCCCCCAGTTCGTGTGTACATAGCATAGTGTAGGTTATATTAGTGTAAAACTAAATTACTAATATGGTTAGTAGGCCTAATTTAACTTAGACTATATTTGCTTCAAAATATTTTCTTAAAATTATTTTTTTGTGAGAATTATTATTAGTCTTTCGAAAAGCTACTAGGGCTTTTTGAATTACTTTTCGTGATGGTAGCCTAAATCTACCTAGATGCTAACTAGCCCCGCCATATTACGTATTTTACACCAGAATTAAAAGGATAAGATAAAATTTGTTACAGTCTATTCATAAGAATTAGTAGCCTCACAGGAAAAATAGTTGAAATTATTCTATAGGCTACTTGGATAATTTCGTTGTAATTAGTTTTTTGATTAGTGGTTAGGACGTTTTTTGCTAAAAACCCCTAACGAACGTTATATTACATCTAGTTACAACTGGAAACAACCACTGACACGGATAGATTGCATCTCCAAAATGCCTATTTAGCCTACTTTTATTTAATCAGCTCTGGAAGCTTTACAAATATTTTACAATCACAAAAATAATCTGTTTCAAAATCCAATTCATTAAAAGAACAAGCTTTCTGATGGCCGGCGGAATTCAGTAAATTGATTTCTGGGCTGACCCCGATGACGTCACAGCCCATGAGTAATTAAGAGAAATAATTAAATCACACTTGCCTTCACAAAGCGCAAGAAGTAGGAGAGGGGGATCATCCCCCCACTGTTGGTTTCTGTTGTACAAGGCCTGAAGTTTCCTAATTATTGCAATATGCAGCATTATCATTGCTTTCGTATCGTTGTGTTCAACATTTGTTTGCATGTTTTGGTAATTGTGTCTAACAATAATATCTTAGCGTGGATTGTTCTAGGGGTGGGAATAGAACGCAATTAAATAATTTCTTTCAATGCCTATTCAAAGGCTTTTACATAGGCTACTCAAAGTTTTAGCCTACTTGTTTCTCATTAAAACGTTTTTCCAAATAGCAGTTTTAAAGACTAGTTATTGAAAAATTTGAACGTAAAATAGTTTATTATATATATATATATAGACTTCTATATGTATATATATATATATATGTATATATATATATATATATATATATATATATATATATATATACATATATATATATATATATATATAGAACATCAGATAAATCCATTCATCTTTTTTTCTAATAGCCTCATCAGACGTCTCCAATCTCTTTTCCCCTGACAGACTTATATAAACTATAATCACTCATATGCTCATGGAAACAATATATATATATATATATATAGGCCTATATCTTTAATCTGTGCATCTGTGACATCTGATTTCTACTCTACACAATCTGTGATTACAACTTATATTTATTTTATTTCATTCTCTCATATTTCTTTTTGTGTTTTCTCTTTGATTGACAAAGACCACTGTGTGGTTGAAATATATCATTGGTTAAGTGCTTTTATGTGTTTCTATTTCAAGACTACAGAGTGGACTCTTACCAAGGTAAGTCTGTCAGTCTCCTAGTCCAAAAAATCTATATAATCTTTACCAACCAAAACTAACCTAAATATATATATATATATATATATATATATATATATATATATATATATATATATATATATATATATATATATATTTCAAACTAACTTCAAATTTGTCAATAATTGTTGTAAAACACCTATTTAGGCCTAATGAAACTATTACCGATTAAATATATATGCTACAACGTTTTTAAAATGGAGTAAACTAGTGTACAACAAATGTATGCTACATTATGAAAATAAAACTAAGAAATATTAATTGTGATAAAAAATAAAAATTGTGTCTTTGATTGAGACCTAGTAATCAAGGCTTAAGAAAATTATTTTTAAAACAACAAGGAATAATAGAAATCAAAATTATTTCCAAAATAAACAATAAATTTTGAGTTACAAAAATTGAGTAAGCGTATATGCCCGGCATGCTATGTATTATAGATATAATTCATTAAACTACGTTAGATTCGCCTACGAACATTTATAATAGACTTTATAACAAAAGGAGCCTAAAGTGTGTGGAGGCTAGTTTCACTCAGAGATGCTACTATTCTTTAGGATTTTGAATACACTAATTTCTTCTTCAATCACATTTGGTCTTTAGTTGTGATATAGGCTCATGTCAGGTACATATAATAATTTCAACGTTTACTCATTGAATCCTTAACAAATTAACAAATTGATCATATTTACAGCTCTTTTATGATTGTCTAGTAGTAAACATATCTAGGTAAGTTTTGTAAAAGCTCCGGTGTTTAAGCAAACTAAAATATTTATTAAATCATTTTAAATTACGTTTAGAATTAAAACGTATTGAACTATTTGTCTTTATCGGATCAGCATTATTGCATCGGCATTATCAACATTATTTTATCAGCATTGTTGCATCAACATTATCCGCATTATTGCGTCAGAATTATCGGAATTATTGCGTTTATAACGTAGGCCTAAGTAGCTTAATTTTTGAGGAAAATGTTTAGGTTTTGCAAGGAATGTTTATATACAGTAGACCTATAGGGCCTATAGGTTGCAAATAGTAGGCTTACATTGTTGGTTGTAGTTCGCTTTTAAGCCTTGTGTGTGTGTGTGTGCGCGCGCGCGCGCATGCGCTTGCGTGTGTGAGAGCGCTTGTGTGGGTATGTATGCATGTGTATATGTGTATGTGGGGGTGCGCGCGCGCTTGAGTGTGATATTTAGATGGTTATAAACAAAAATTTATTTTTATAACATTTGTCTCACATATTATAGGCCATACTTAATATTTACGGTTCCATATTTAAAGGCCCTACTTATTATAGGACTACTTAATAAAATATAGTTTATTCATTTACAATATCAAGGAAATTGTATCAAGGGCCTTAATAACTAGAAAGGACAAGTGTTTTGATTTATTTTGTAATTTGCTTTTTTAAAGCCTGTACGAATATTCTTAGTCAAATCTCTAGTTGAATTCAGTCAGAAAACAAAATTGTTTTCAAAAGGTTCTTATTTTAACAAATTCTTAATTGTAAAAAGATTGAAAATACTTTTTATACGTTCAGGCAATGTTTGTGACTTGGGAGCTAACTTAGCCTATAATTAAATATAAAAGTAACAAAAAAAACATGCAAGTTAAAATGGCCTGGAAAAATGATAAATATACTTATTTCATTGTTTTAACGTAAAATGTTTTCACGAAAGTTTCGAGGAATTTGAAAATAATTAAGAAAAACGTTCCCCAAAAAAACTTAAATGGTTTTGACGTTTTGAAATTTTTAATAAGCCCGTAAGGACAAAGCCTAAATTGTTTTAAGAATATCTTTGGCTTACAAAGTTGGAAGAGGAAAGGACTTCATAGACCGAACTTTGAGAAGGAACTTGATTCCAAGTTGAGACTCACAAAAAAAAACAAGTACATACTGATAGTAAGGAAGATAAGCAATATGGGACTACATGTAGACAGGAAGAGATAAAGTAACAGCGAAAACGAACAAAAAGAAATTAGTAAAGAGCGAAAGAATACATTGGAAATAATGCGTTGTGTAAAACATGTAAATAATTTTTCATATATAAAATAAAGTTCTTTCGTTCCCTAAAGTGTTCGAGATGGAGCAGTAGGCTACATAGCCTACCAAAGGTTTAGTAATTGGCTATAGAAAACATCCTTCTCAAAGTAGTAACTTATTTAATGAGTCAGGTTTTTATGCAGATGCGCTTTATAAGACCTAGACAGACCACTTTAACATATGATATGAGAATGAGTAGCCAAGATCATGTTATGGGGAGGAATACACGAAAGATGCGTACACCAGGAATATTGCGAAAGATGCGTACAGGATCAAGTTTTGACGAGGGTAAGCTATGACGTCAGAACATTGTGACAGGCGAAATTTTGCTTACAACATTTAGGCGAACACGGATCTTTTAAAATCATTGAGTTATATAAATGAGTTTACCTCTGAGCTAAACATAGCTGTTGCTTAGTTTCTTTGACTGGAGATCCTTTAAAACTTTTTTTATTATAGGCCTACCTGATTTTCATCACACTTTTCCAGGCTTTGGACTGGCAAAATGATAGAGATATCTTATGCTTTCATTTTGGCGTGTTTAAAATCAGCTTGTAGCCTCGGCAATTTTGTTGTTAATTTATATTTTCAATTTAAAAAATTTTAAATTTTTTTAAAGAATTTTTAAAATTTTTATCTATATTACAACTTGACCAATTTATTTGATTTCTTGGGTCTAATCTAATCCAATTTTTTGTATTTAGGAAAGAGATCTTAAAAAAGACATTAGTTTCAAGATTCTAGGTAAATATTGTAATTTTTTTTTAAATTTTCGTGTGACTAAATATACTTAGTTTTTTTTCTCTTTCCTTCTAAGTGTAACTCCAGTCTCATGTGCTTAGGAGTCGAAGTTTCAGCCTCTTTTGATAAGCCTCTTTCGATTAAATCGAACTTATCACCTCGACAGTTAAACGCAAAGTGAACACTGGCCAAGTGGAAACCCTTTTTTAACCATTTTGACTGGGAGAATCCAAAACCTTGAAAATTATTAGCAAATTGTTTAGGGGTAGATGACCTGGGTTGACAACTGGAATTTGGTTTGGACGCTTTTTTCTCTTGTCAAATTTACGACTTACCCTCGTCAATTGCTACTGTTTTTTCTTGTACGCATCTATCTTTGTACGCAATTTTTGTGCCACCATGGTGAGTACAACCGAAGGAGGGGTTAGAGATGGAACCCCCTGGATTCATTTTGAAAACTTCAACCTCTGAATATAAACTATTTTGGCACCTAAAATTACAGGCATCTGGGATGTCGTTTTTACAAAAACATGTCTAGTGCTTTTCATTACACTGAGACAATTTAGTAGCTTATTGCCAAAAACCAATAACTTAGCTAACTCAAGTTTTGTTTAAAAAAAAAGAATATCGGAAAACGTATAACTAACAAGTAACTGTTGTTTTAAGAAAGCTGTAATAACAATTTTTATTTCTATAAGTAGAAAACCAATTTACAATGATGTTTGTTAAAACCGAAATTATTAATTTAACAAAGTTATGAAATAATGAAGTAATTGTTCGATGTTAAACTAATTTTTAGAAAAAAAGTCAACCAAATATTATTAGATATCGATTTGTGTAGACAAAGTCATGTAACTAAATTATTTGTAATTCTTACTAATAGCTACAGAAGAAATCCGCTTTATAAAATAATACTGAATACTACTTACGCATCCTGTTGGAGAAGTATATTGTACTTTTATTCATGGTTTTGGGAGGCACGCGCTGATGTTGCCGCTAGGATGCAAACATTATTAATAAGCAAGATCTTCCCTCTAATAGCACCTACGTTTGTCTAAATGAGCCCTTTTGGGAGATGTGTCCTATTTTCAAATCAGTTGTACTCGTTAAGCGCGTCAGAGAGGCCCCAAGTTGACAATAGGACTTAATAAAAATATTGGCAAAACCTCCAATACCACAAAAATACCATAAAAAATAAGTAATATCACAAGTTACCTAAGATTAAACCCTTATGTACATTTCGATGACCATGTTTTCATCATGAGACAAGTTTGTCAGGCAAGTCTAGTTTGCAAATTATTGTAATTTTTTGATAAAACCCTTTGATGGTGATGACATGGTCATAGAAATTTTCATAAGGGTTTAACCTTAGGTAACTTGTAATATTAGGTATTTTTTATTACTTTTGAGATTTTGGGGTTTTACAAATATTTTTTTCGTAATATATTTTACCACTGTGCTCTTTATATTGTATAATTGGACACATGACTCAAATGTTCTCATTTAAACAAAAACTAAGTGTTACTACATATAAGTGCTTACGTAGTAATAAATGATAGAATGTGTAAGAGTAAACCAGAAGTTCAAGTTGAAAGTGGAATCAAATATTAATGCAAAGTTAGATATTTCAAAAAGAATTGTTAAATAAATATTAATCTATATTAAGGAGTTATTGTAAAATAGGAATAATAAATAAATAAACATAACCTATGTGAGAACGAACAATTTTCTGTCAGAGAACTA
>JBAIZL010000007.1:20893014-20900514 GCA_036971475.1 Prosapia bicincta | reverse complement strand
GATCAAGGGCTTTGTACCAAATATTTGTGAATGACAAACACTGCGAAGATGCTAATGGCTATTTCCATATTCACTTGGAGGCTGCTTGGAGGTTATGTTTAAATAAAGAACAGTAACTGGTGATAAAAAACAAAGTTGATAATTGTATCACTAAAGAAAAATTTTCAACTTCTTAGTTCATAGAAATAACACATGAAATTTAGCGCTCCAGTTAATTATGCAGTGAGGAATATTTAAAAAAATATTTTAATCAATTCATAAAGATAATTTTGTTTTATAGTTTATGTTCAAAATATGTGTCGACCATTAGGCCTTTAGGCATTTTCTTGAAACACTTTATGTAAGGCTAGGTGGTAAGTTATTTAATGTTGTGGCTATTTCATTTGTTTGGGAGTGCAAATATTATCGTTCTTGAGCCAGCTACTTGATCACTGGTAATAGTGTCTATATTTAGTCACTTTAGGCGAACATGTGATAAATGATATCGAAGCTGAAATTAAGTAATTGTTCTCTAGTAAAGGATATGAAAGTGTTTGTAAATAATTCAATACGATATATGAATTTTCAACTTCTGGTAAAATGGATGAGTAAACGTGCTGCAGATAAGAGAAAAAAACTGTAAGAAAAAGGGAATCATATCCGATTCCTGTGTAAATTAAAAGAGCTTCAGAAAGAGTAAGATTAAACAAGTGAAAGTAACTGCATGTAGGCTGCTACTAAAACGAGAATACATTGCTCCTGGGAATTATGTGAACTACAGGTACTGCGCAGCTATTATTGTTGTCTTTGGTATTAATGCTTACTCCGTCGGATAGACAACTTACTCTATTCTAAGGCAGGGTGCACACTGGAGAAACCCGTTTCAGGAAACTTGTTTCATGAAATTGGTTTCAAGGAAACAATTTCTTTAAAAAATGCACACAGAAGAAACGGGTTTCCATCAGTTTCGTGATGGATTCGGATGATGATGATGTGGTTATTTTGTGGTGGGGGCTAAAGAAAAAGAAAAGAAGGAAGTATTGGGTTCACCCGTTGATCAGGGATCGTCAACACAGTACTTACGTTGTTGCTCGTCACTTGTGCAGTGATCCTGTCAAATTGCAGGATTTTTTTAGAATGTCGAAGCCTCTTTTTGAACGTTTGGTGGAATTACTTAGCCCACTAATAACAAAGAAGGACACCAACTGGAGGTTAGTTCTGAGTGCTGAGGAAAAAATAACAATAACACTGAGGTAAGTCAAAACCGTTTTATTATCATTGCCAAATGTTCCATTAAACATAAAACAAAAAAGTAAATTATTTTAAGGTTTTATTAAGAAAAGGTGCCACTTCAGTATACAGTCGATCATTTTCTTCCTCTATTAGAGGATGTAGAAGCTGATTGGATGATGATTGTGAAGACTCCCCCGACCATGACTGCGTTGAGATTGGACTGGTCGCTGGTTGACTATATGTCCATGCTGGTTCACCAATGTGATCTATCAAATGAAGAACACCCATTCGAAATCTCTTGAATTGTGGTACTTTCATGTCTTCCACATCTGGAAGTAAACTCAATAAAAACTGTTTTCTCGGATTATCACTAACGACTTTTTTTGGAATTTGTGTAATCCAATACTACTGCATCAGCATTCACTGGCTTGACTGTATTTTTTTTGGGGGGGATGAGGGGGGATTGTATTTTTTCCAACTGTACAGGATCTTATTGTCTCAGTTGGTTTGGTGGTTTCTTCTACACCTTCCTCAGCAGGTTCCTCTAGTAAAGGTAGAACATCGTCAATACATTCTTCCTCGGTGTTATCGGCTGCTGATGAGTCTGCACCCTTGGATGGTAGAGACGGTAGGTTACTACGCTGAATTTGCAATTTCCGATTGACTCTAGGTCGCAAGACAGCAGAATGCGCTTTTGGAATGCTCAGGTCAAAGTTCCGTATATTTGATGTCCCTATTGGTTGTTCTGAGAAAGTGGTAAAGCCTATAGTTGCAAGTGTCTGTGTTTTGCACAATTACATCCGGAAATCGGAAGGTGTTGCATATAAACCTTCTTTACCAGAATTAAAAGGAAGTGATGAAAATGTATGTCACCGTATCGTTGACAAAAACTTAACAATCGCAAAGGCTATCAGGAATTATCTTAAGACATATTTCTTGATTCCAGGCATAGCGCTTCCATCACAGTGGGAGTTAACTGTGAAAACAGGGATTAGGTACAGACCATGGTGTTGCTGGATACAAGTATGTACAAAGGCTTTAACTGCTTTATCTAAATATGTATCCATCACTAAAGTTGATATATTTTCTATCGTTTTGTACTTATTGAGATACAGTACATAATAATTATAAATACCTGATGAGTTCAATTCTTGTGCCACCTTCTCCCAAGCTCCTTGTACTTTATCCCTGTTGCTATACTCCTTCAGATGGAAATCATATAAGCAGGGATTGTTTTCGACAGCTTCTGCTAACTTCCCTTGGAAACAAATGTCTGCCATACTAAAAACAGCACGTCGTGGTAAGCACTTTAAAAACTTTATTTAATTTTACGTCGTAGTAAAACCACTAGAAATGTGAAACTGAAGCCTAGATGAAATCTGTTTTTTGGATTTCATATAACCCAGTTGCAAGAAACCAATGAAATTACAATTTCATGCAACGCAGTGTGCGCAGCCCTGTGTTAAACTAATCAATCTGTTGCAAGCAACTAAAGTTTCTCGTTTCATGAAACCAGTTTCCTGAAACGGGTTTCTCCAGTGTGCACCCTGCCTAAGCCACATTATGTGAACTACTGGTACTGCGCAGCTATTATTATTGTCTTTGGTATTAATGTTTACTCCGTCGGATAGTACACTTACTCTATTCCTACGCCACATTATGTGAACTACTGATACTGCGCAGCTATTATTGTTGTCTTTGGTATTAATGTTTACTCCGTCGGATAGTACACTTACTCTATTCCTACGCCACATTATGTGAACTACTGGTACTGCGCAGCTATTATTGTTGTCTTTGGTATTAATGTTTACTCCGTCGGATAGTACACTTACTCTATTCCTACGCCACATTATGTGAACTACTGGTACTGCGCAGCTATTATTGTTGTCTTTGGTATTAATGTTTACTCCGTCGGATAGTACACTTACTCTATTCCTACGCCACATTATGTGAACTACTGGTACTGCGCAGCTATTATTGTTGTCTTTGGTATTAATGTTTACTCCGTCGGATAGTACACTTACTCTATTCCTACGCCACATTATGTGAACTACTGGTACTGCGCAGCTATTATTGTTGTCTTTGGTATTAATGTTTACTCCGTCGGATAGTACACTTACTCTATTCCTACGCCACATTATGTGAACTACTGGTACTGCGCAGCTATTATTGTTGTCTTTGGTATTAATGTTTACTCCGTCGGATAGTACACTTACTCTATTCCTACGCCACATTATGTGAACTACTGGTACTGCGCAGCTATTATTGTTGTCTTTGGTATTAATGTTTACTCCGTCGGATAGTACACTTACTCTATTCCTACGCCACATTATGTGAACTACTGGTACTGCGCAGCTATTATTGTTGTCTTTGGTATTAATGTTTACTCCGTCGGATAGTACACTTACTCTATTCCTACGCCACATTATGTGAACTACTGATACTGCGCAGCTATTATTGTTGTCTTTGGTATTAATGTTTACTCCGTCGGATAGTACACTTACTCTATTCCTACGCCACATTATGTGAACTACTGGTACTGCGCAGCTATTATTGTTGTCTTTGGTATTAATGTTTACTCCGTCGGATAGTACACTTACTCTATTCCTACGCCACATTATGTGAACTACTGATACTGCGCAGCTATTATTGTTGTCTTTGGTATTAATGTTTACTCCGTCGGATAGTACACTTACTCTATTCCTACGCCACATTATGTGAACTACTGATACTGCGCAGCTATTATTGTTGTCTTTGGTATTAATGTTTACTCCGTCGGATAGTACACTTACTCTATTCCTACGCCACATTATGTGAACTACTGATACTGCGCAGCTATTATTGTTGTCTTTGGTATTAATGTTTACTCCGTCGGATAGTACACTTACTCTATTCCTACGCCACATTATGTGAACTACTGATACTGCGCAGCTATTATTGTTGTCTTTGGTATTAATGTTTACTCCGTCGGATAGTACACTTACTCTATTCCTACGCCACATTATGTGAACTACTGGTACTGCGCAGCTATTATTGTTGTCTTTGGTATTAATGTTTACTCCGTCGGATAGTACACTTACTCTATTCCTACGCCACATTATGTGAACTACTGATACTGCGCAGCTATTATTGTTGTCTTTGGTATTAATGTTTACTCCGTCGGATAGTACACTTACTCTATTCCTACGCCACATTATGTGAACTACTGATACTGCGCAGCTATTATTGTTGTCTTTGGTATTAATGTTTACTCCGTCGGATAGTACACTTACTCTATTCCTACGCCACATTATGTGAACTACTGATACTGCGCAGCTATTATTGTTGTCTTTGGTATTAATGTTTACTCCGTCGGATAGTACACTTACTCTATTCCTACGCCACATTATGTGAACTACTGGTACTGCGCAGCTATTATTGTTGTCTTTGGTATTAATGTTTACTCCGTCGGATAGTACACTTACTCTATTCCTACGCCACATTATGTGAACTACTGATACTGCGCAGCTATTATTGTTGTCTTTGGTATTAATGTTTACTCCGTCGGATAGTACACTTACTCTATTCCTACGCCACATTATGTGAACTACTGGTACTGCGCAGCTATTATTGTTGTCTTTGGTATTAATGTTTACTCCGTCGGATAGTACACTTACTCTATTCCTACGCCACATTATGTGAACTACTGGTACTGCGCAGCTATTATTGTTGTCTTTGGTATTAATGTTTACTCCGTCGGATAGTACACTTACTCTATTCCTACGCCACATTATGTGAACTACTGGTACTGCGCAGCTATTATTGTTGTCTTTGGTATTAATGTTTACTCCGTCGGATAGTACACTTACTCTATTCCTACGCCACATTATGTGAACTACTGGTCCTGCGCAGCTATTATTGTTGTCTTTGGTATTAATGTTTACTCCGTCGGATAGTACACTTACTCTATTCCTACGCCACATTATGTGAACTACTGGTACTGCGCAGCTATTATTGTTGTCTTTGGTATTAATGTTTACTCCGTCGGATAGTACACTTACTCTATTCCTACGCCACATTATGTGAACTACTGCTAAGGCGCTGTTGGTATTGTCCTCTATGGTATCAATGTTTACTCTGTCGGATAGTTGACCCACTCTGTTCTACGCCACATTATGTGAACTACTGGTACTGCGCAGCTATTATTGTTGTCTTTGGTATTAATGTTTACTCCGTCGGATAGTACACTTACTCTATTCCTACGCCACATTATGTGAACTACTGGTACTGCGCAGCTATTATTGTTGTCTTTGGTATTAATGTTTACTCCGTCGGATAGTACACTTACTCTATTCCTACGCCACATTATGTGAACTACTGCTAAGGCGCTGTTGGTATTGTCCTCTATGGTATCAATGTTTACTCTGTCGGATAGTTGACCCACTCTGTTCTACGCCACATTATGTGAACTACTGCTTCTGCGTAGCTAGTAATGTCCTCTTTGGTAGCATTGTTTACTCCGTCGGATAGATGTTCTGTATTCTACGTCACAATATGTGAACTACTGCTACTGCGCAGCTATTATTGTCCTCTTTGGTGTCAATTATTACTCCGTCGGATATTTGACCTACTCTATTCTACGCCACATTGTGTGAGTTACTGCTACTGCGCCGCTATTATTGTCCTCTTTTGTGTCAATTATTACTCCGTCGGATATTTGACCTACTCTATTCTAAGCCACATTATGTGAGTTACTGCTACTGCGCAGCTAGACTTGTCCTCTTTCCTTGGGTTGAAAATAGGAGAAGTTGTTAAGTGATAGAAATGCCTGTGTCTTGCCCCTAGCTCTTACGAGTGAATACGTGTAATTAAAGATAACTTAGTACCGTAGGCCTACTGGCGTGTGATTAATTAAACGAATAAATGAATGACCCTGAAAAATGCTTATAGCCTAAAAGGTTTTTATGGAGTGTATTTGACTTTATTGGTTTACTATTGTGAAACAAAATTGCAACACGTTTTAAGATAGGCCTATATCGAATAAAATGATATAGTCTACTAATCAAAACGCGGTTGTTTTGCGCGCTTTAATTTGTAGTAATATTATGAACACGGAAAACAACATAATCCGCACGATTACCGCTCTGTCCAATGTACACACGGACAAAACTATTTTCTAATCCGATTATGACTCAATTAAATGTTTATTGATTTGGATATTTGGCGAGCGGGATTACGATGGACGCCGCGACATATGGCAGATAGCGGGGCCCAATAATTACGAATATTACAGCGCCAATCGTATAAAAAGCTTATGGCCAGCTGTTGATTTAATTGCGCTCAATAGGCCTGAGCCAGGCTGCTTCGTTGATTGAATGTTACAAGATATTATTGTTTAGTAGGCCTATGTAGACTACAACTGACGTTATAGACAAGTAGTCTATGAATGGATTCAGCTTACTATGTAATTTATTATATCCTGTCTGTGGACGAATATAGGCCTGTGCATATATGCTTTTGTGCGCCCGTCTATGTGTTAGTACTACGAGAACGCCTCTAAGTATATGCGTTTTAGCATATCTGCATATTAGGAAGAGCTTAGAGGAGTCTATGTGTAACTCTATCTAAAACAAAAGCTGTTTTCAAATTATATAATTAATTTATCTATGATTTGAGTTTGTATTATATGAGTTGAATATAAATATTTTAAAATTCAATTGTACGAAAATTTATCTCAACATAAAAGCTTTATATTTACTATCTCGAGCAACTGTGGAATAATAATTAAATGATGTCAACAAAAGCCCAACAAGATTGTTGTCACAACAAGAAATTAATTTATTATTTATAATTCAGTAGGTTACCTATTGCAGGTCTACATTTTAATTCTACGGTTTGGGAGACCGGGGCTAGTTGACACACGGGTAAATGACCCCAAATTATATGCTGATTTGACAGCGCTGACCGGCCGGTGAACTAGGCCTGTTTGTCCACGTACGATAATAGTATAGACGTAATCTGATAACTAAATTCTTAGGTGTTTGGTGAGTACTTTATATTGTATATTTTTCAATAAAGTAAGTACAATTTTACGACTACAGCTGTTCTATTACTTCATAATACCATTGCTTTTAACTTTTAAGTTTTTAGGCACAAACCTCTTCACTTGCCTTTTATCAATCTACGAAGCCAGCTTCTGTTTCATATAACTCACTTTAGTGGAGAGCTAGTTTAGTTTAAACCCAAGATGACGTGACGGGGTACGTTGGGGAACCGGTCTATAGGGGCGATGTTGAGGCATCGTCTACT
>JBAIZL010000007.1:20763014-20888014 GCA_036971475.1 Prosapia bicincta | reverse complement strand
GTACATAAAGGTTTTTTCTTAGGTAACTTTTGTTATCAGTCATTTTTTATTATTTTTGTGGTATTGGGGTTGTTTTCAATATCCTCTGATGATGATGACATTATCATCGAAATGTACATAAAGGGTTAATCTTAGATAACTTTTATTATCAGCAATTTTTTTATTATTTTTGTGGTATTGGTTTTGTTTCCAATATTTTTATTGTAATACAGTATATTGTACCACTGTGCTCTTGATATGGTATAATATCATGGCCTCCCGGCCAACTTAGCAAAACATTTTAGTAAGATAAGTTTAAAATTAAAGGTTTCAATCTGGTTTGTAACTTATTGTTGTCTAGATTGTTTATTGTAGTAAGACTCTCTGATGATGATGATATGGTCATCAAAATGTACATAGACACATAAGGGTTTAATATTAGGTAACTTGTATAATCAGTTATTTTTGATTGTTTTTGTAGTATTGTGGTTGTTTCCAATATTTTTATTGTAATATTATAATTTGTTTAAATGTAACCTATAATTGAAAATTAGTAGTTAAAGTAGACCATGAAAGTAAAAAAGTATATATCAACCTATTTTCCCTATAGGGTTTAATACAACAAATTTAACTAAATATCCTATAAATTATTCTATTAACGTTGTGCGGAAATTAAGTCAGGCCTACTTCTTGTAAAAGAATAAAGGCTTTTTAACTCTTGCTATTATTTATTTATATGATTATTATTGTCTATTGAATAGGTTGAACTGTTATTAGGGCTAATTAATTTAAATTACGTTTGTAATATAATGTATATGCGCGTAATTAGAGACCATCTATACATTTCCTTGTGACCGGACATACATTTCCTTGTGACCGGACATACATTTCCTTGTGACCGGACTTACATTTCCTTGGGACCGGACTTACATTTCCTTGTGACTGGACATACATATCCTTGTGACCGGATATACATTTCCTTGTGACCGGACATACATTTCCTTGTGACCGGACATACATTTCCTTGTGACCGGACTTACATTTCCTTGTGACCGGACTTACATTTCCTTGTGACCGGACATACATTTCCTTGTGACCGGACATACATTTCCTTGTGACCGGACTTACATTTCCTTGTGACCGGACATATATTTCCTTGTGACCGGACATACATTTCCTTGTGACCGGACATACATTTCCTTGTGACCGGACATATATTTCCTTGTAACCGGACATACATTTCCTTGTGACCGGACATACATTTCCTTGTAACCGGACTTACATTTTCTTGTGACCGGACATACATTTCCTTGTGACCGGAATTACATTTCCTTGTGACCGGACTTACAAGCACATGAATCCAAACAGTTTAGTCCCAATGCGAAGCTAGTTTGTTCAGTGTTTACTTCATTAACAGCCTAAGTTTAATCACACAAAAGCAACACATGTTTTCGAGTAAATTGGAAGCGATTAGATATATAACTCTAATCGTACAAATTGGATTTCACACTCTCAATAAAATATTTCCACCGACCCGATAACTCAGAACGTGCAAAGTGACTGTAAAGAGGGGAATTATTGGCCAATTATTTGTCCACAGTTTGTGACAAATGTGAGGCCGTCCGGCGTCGAGCCAATGAGTGGCCGGTCAGCTGTTCCCTTAACATCGGCCAAACTCCCCTCCCGCCTAGTCGAAAACAAAAGGCTATCGGCTTCTTCCAACAACGTATTAACCACGGACGGTTATATTGTCGGATATTTGCTTTGATAAACTTATCCGGGCGAAATTTTACAATAACGTTACACTGTTACGACACAGAAGGATGAAATCGGCGTAACGTTGGCGCTTTTCTTTTCTAATAAACTTGGATTTACTATTGCGGTTGTAACGCCGCAAGACGTACGCTAAATATTGAGAACGGAAAAACAAGAGCAGTTGCAATGTAAACGTAATAAAATCATTATCATTTTAGATTTACTTGAAGTGAGAATAAATAATTTCGCAGAGCCCTGGAAAGTTTACAGTTGTATAACTAAGTTTGTTTATAGGTGGACCACGGAACCGTGCACTTGGCTTGTACTATCATTTCTGAAAACATGTTATATATGGAGAATGTTCGATACATCAATAGCTTCTGTGTCCGATATGTCTACACATATTTCAATATTGTTTGTTATGTCATACCGAAGCTAATTTATCATCTAATTTATCTAGCATCGACCGACTCATGTATGTCAGTGTTTAATTTATTATCTTTGTATTAAAGTATTTATACTGTCCCTCTACCTCCCGTCTCGACTACTGCGATCTCTCAAGACCAAGTGCACGGTTACGTGGTTCGCACTATACTACAGTATATAGAACTATGTTAAGCAATAAACTACATGATTTAAGGACTGCTATTAGGGCTAATTATTAAAAACTAATTTAGGATCTTTTATATTTAATTGGTCTGCATGATCCTACTGCAGTATATTAGGCCTACATGTTATTGCTTTAGGGATCAAGTAGTTATTTCCTATGATTAGGCCTAATAGCCTACATACTCGTTCACTAGGGAATTTACTTTATTCATACCCTACTTAGTTAGGTACGATACTTAAAACAATTACATTTTCCCACTTTATCTTGGTGTGTACACCACAGTATTTAGGCTAGACAAGAACACTTGAACTATATCTATTAAAATTTATACTTAAATACGTTTCCGCTAACAGTTTTACTGTTTCCCGTACTAAAGAAATATTTTGTTTACACAAGCAATAGTGGTTTTCCCTCACTATTGAGGGCTACCTAAACTCTAAATAGTTATTATTGATATCATTTGGCAAAAAACCCTACTTACTGATATTTTTCAGCCGACGTGTTTCGCACTAGATCAGTTCACTATTCAATACTTGAGTCTTGTCCGTGTCTCACAGCATTGAACAATGCACTAATTTAGTGCGAAACGCGTCAGATGGAAAATATCTGTAAATAGTGTGTTTGCCAAGTGATAGCAATAAAAAATATTGGTAAAAAACCTCAAGATGTACAACACAAAAGCTTCAACTTCTTTTGTCTTCGTCACGTGCCAAACCCTTACTTCAAGACACCTTCCAAAGACTTTACTCTTACTACATATTTAGATTCTTTCCCTTTCTAGTCTTTACGTAGTTACCACAAACATAAAACACAGTCTATAAATATATAACACTAGACTACTATAAGCCCTAACTATTAATAATTAATTAAGGTTCTTTTATATTTAATTGTAATTCATGTTATACTGTCAAATTTGCCAACTAGTTTTTAAAAAAGAACATTTAGTGGGTCTTACAGATTAATCAGAAGAATGCGTACATTTGGATCTTGTCACTGTATAGCCCTACTAGATAAAATTAAAATTATTCTACACACAACCCCAAAATTACACCAGAAGTTTACTTCTTCAGATTTAACCAGCTTTTCCAATCCTTAAAAGTTTGTCTATTTGACGTAGGTTATAAAGTATAAAAATTTTTGTGGTTCTTATTGATGTTTCGTTGTTCTTGAGGATTGAATGTGTACTATACTTTATGTTTCGAAAGACAAAATAACGTTTTATAGGAGGAAAACATCGCCTATCATATGGAAAGCTATAGGCTAGTTAATGGGGAATTCGTATGGATCTTTTAATTTGACTAAGTAATATCTTGTCGAAATATTTGGTGCTTTGGGAACCAGGCTAAATACATTTCCTTTAATTAAACACAGACGAGTACGCTAGCATTATCTTTATTTACACATATGCCTATATATGATTACTCGTTAGGGCTAAACACGAAGATTTCTATCACTTAAAAACTATTTTCATTTACACACAGTCACTTCTCTAGTTCGACACTTACTGAAGCAATTTTGGGTTACACATGACCATACGTTAGTCCTCACTCGGGACCGTTAGTTAGCTTCTATTGCCTCTAGTACGTTTTGCTAGCTTTTTATTTTACTACACTTGTTTCAAGGCTTGTTTCGTACTAGCGTTTTACTGTTTTATAGTTTATAAATAATTATTTCCAATGTCCAAACCAGTACATCGTGAGAATTTACTTAAAAGTAACTAGATATGGTCACACGGTTATTAATAATTACGCTTTACTTCCGGTTAGCTTGTAATATACTTTGAGGTGACTCTCAACCCGCCATTACCAGCGGCAGAAAGAAGCAAGCTACAGCACTAGTAAATCACTCCACCACAGTTGCGATGTCACTGAGCGACGAACGGAAGTGTAGCGTCGAATTGGCAACAAGGCTCACCCACGCAGTAAGATGTGAATTTCCTATTAGCTCAGACGGCTGTAATCCCCACTCCCTTTGATCGATTTCCCCTACGCAGAATCCTATTCTGTTTTAAATCAAACTATAGCTTCATTTAATTAAATAAAACACTTTAACTTTCCGGTCAGTAAATATTTCGGAAATGTATAACCTGTGTATGTTTTAAAGCAGTTATTTATATGTTAGTCACTTATTGCTATGATTTTTCATGATTCGAAAATAAATATAAGAAGAAACCATAAATTCTTCATGAATAATTCAGTTCAGAATTGTTAGCCTTTATAAGCGACTAGAGTAAGGCTAATATTGTGACACCGGTTTACTCTTCAGAGGATCGGTAATTGTAAATAAATTAAAAATACATAACTACTACTTTTATCTTGTAAAAGTTTGATATTCATTTAATAACGAATAATTTACATAATAAAATATGAATTAAGTTTTCCTATTCACTTCTATAATTTAGGCTATTTCAAATACCATTCAACTATCCAGAAAATTTGTTTCTACAGAAAAGACAATCTAGTAGCTAGGTATGAAAGCGATTGGCGTTAAATGTACATAAAAGAGCAAAAAGGAAAATTGTATCATCGATTTTTTAACGTGTGTTAAGACACCTTTTGTAAAATACAGAGAGACGATTTAGCAATCAACTACCCTACATGCAAGGTAGTTGTTTGTCTATTAAAGTCAATTAAGTCAACTTGGGAGACTTACGTTAGTAAAGTTCGTTCGTCGTCACTTAAGTGATATGGAAATAAAAATATAGTATTATACTACGTTTATAATCGCGCATAAAAATTTCTCAAACTAAGAACCAAATAATTTTATCAGGCTGTTGGGGTGTTCTCTTCTTGGAGATTTTTTTAAATAACGCTGGTTACGTATTCGCCTAGCGAGAGTGCTTGAGAGACTTTAATACTACTATGGTTGGTAACTTTTTGCAAGGCTTTTGTTAGTTTAATATTATGAAAAAGGTGTCGCAGTAGTAGGAATGTAGCCTATAGGTCTACAGAAGTGTAACTTGAAATGATGTGGTTACTGAATAATGTCGGATAATTTGTTCTTATAAGGTCCGATGTGTTACTAGATATTACAATATGTAGAATAGCAATATGTAGATATTGCAATGTTTTATAATATGTTGAATAATTTAGTGATCTGCTTTATTAAGAAACATTGAATTGAAATTATTAATACACCCATCTTCATTTCTGTTGGGAATATTTCTATATGTTTGAATACAGTTTTCTGCCATTCCTAACGTTTCAATATTCTCCTCTGTTGACACGTTTCGGAGTAACTCCATTTTCAAAACTGGAGTAGACCCTACGATTTAAGTTTTGAAAATGGAGTTACTCCGAAACGCGTCAACAGAGGAGAATATTAAAAAACTAGTACTTAAACATATAGAAACATTGAATTTATACAATTTCGAGTGTAAATAGGGGTTATATTTGTATATTTTTCAAATTTAATCAGTATTTACTGCTTACGAGATTTTAAAAATACTTTTTTCTTGTTTATTTCCTATAACCCTTAATGTATTTGGAAGTAGCATAGGTTATAAGACTAAAAACAAAGATTGATCCCGTTGTTTCAAATATCCTCAAATAATTATTATTTCAATGACAGATTGTACGACCAGATACATGCACTTTCAGTAAAATTGTCAGACGTGATATGGGCACTAAAAATAATTATTATTTCAATGACAGATTGTAGGGACCAGATACATGCACTTTCAGTAAAATTGTCAGACGTGATATGGGCACTAAAAATAATTATTATTTCAATGACAGATTGTAGGGACCAGATACATGCACTTTCAGTAAAATTGTCAGACGTGATATGGGCACTAAAATAGTTATTGGAAAGAAAAACAAGTTCCTTCTAAATATTTAGAATGAAATAAGTTTTTGCAACTTGTGAAGACACGACTAGTAGACAACACAAAAAAGCTAAGGGTTAGAAGCGGGGACTAACGTCTGGTCTTTTGTAACTTGAAAATTGATCCAGTAAGAGTAGGCTATCTATGTAGAGTTCTCTTTTTTGTACTCATATTTTCCAATAAGAAAGTCCCCGTATCTCTATGTAAATAGAAATATTTTTATTTATTATTTTTTCTGGCGAAAACCAACTGTGGTTATCATTGCCAATCAAAATATAACACAAAACGCAATATATTTTAAACAAAACAAAATATCAAAATAAATTTAAATAAAACAAAAATTACAAAACAGACAAAACTTTAACAAAGAAGCAATAAATAAAAACAATTATGTAACCATAGATATATAATTTAAAAAAATAACAAAATTTAAATGTCCGAGTCAAGACTCCTGACTAGACTCACTTAAAGTGTAAAAATAAAAATAAGTCACTAGTGAACTCGTGTGTATTAAATTTAAAACACCAACTACCTGGTCTCCAAAACAATAAAAGAGAAGATTTTCAAATAACCTATTTGGAAGTGTTGACTTACAGATGTATAAAAACTGGCCTATATAGACTATCTATCAGATGCGAATGAATGTCTTTTAACATAATTTAACAGCTGTTAACAACTGTCCTTCTTAATGCTGGTTTATTTCTTGTTTAACTTGGAGAAAGTAATTTTTGTTTTAACGTCTTTCATTTATAAACGGTCCAAATTAAGTATAATATTTAGCCCCGAGGCGCTCTGCAATTCAAGATTAGGTCGGTCGGCCACAAATCAAGGGCTCATTCAGCCCCGCCCCGCTCCGACCCCCTCCCGCAGATTCTATTTCCCTTCTTGTTAACCACAGAAAATGGCTGTCAACCCTCCCAGAACCAATCCTTTATAGCACTTCATTATCCGAATGTGGGATTATTTAATCAGATCCTGCCCCAAGTTCTGGGCTTTCATTCTTTGTGTTCATCACAGTTGATATCATCTATATTGATAGATCTGAAACGGTGGGGTGAAACGAATAGGGCCTACTTGGATTCATTATTTTCTAAAATCCGTCAGTGGGAATATCAGTGCACGGTCCCAAACTGTTACTACGGTAAAGCCTAAATAAGCTTTCCAATAGGTTATTTAATTTTTACAGAAAAGTCTGCAAAATATATTTTGCTCAATCACTTCTCCATATAGAGAGCGTTATCAGAAACAATAAATTTGATCAGTTTTTGTTTGATAAAGTACTGCAATAAATTTTACTGACCCTAAACTTTGATGAGCCTGGATCTCTGGTATATTTACTGTTTACATTTGCACAATGACCTTTCTTGTGCATTATCGATTTTTTATGCCAGGTCAGTATATCATACGGGGACTCAAAAAGTTAAAACCCTCAATTTGTAAAACCAAAACTAAACATTTTAATAGCATTAAAGTAGAACAACAAAGCAGGTTACAAAGAAAAGTCACGAGCTGTTATGTAGGTAAAATATCCAATGCTGTTTTCCCTTGGAACATGTTCAACCTAAATATGTTGGCCCCTTTCTCTGATAAAGGCTCTGGAACCTTCGTCCCGAAAATTCTCCCCTACATTGCCCCTAACAAAGCATTTGATTAAAGGTCTCGTATGGTGTCTAAGTATATAAATAAAAGTCATTTGCTAAGTGTAGTGCGTACCACGTAACCGTGTACTTCGCCTTAAAAGATCGCAGTAGACTGACTTTCATTCGATGAAAAATTAGCTTCGGTTTGAAATAACAAACAATATGTAAAGACGTATCGGATGCAGAACCGGTTAATTTATAAGACAATCTGAACAAGTAACATGTTTTCTGAAGTGGTAGTACACGAGAAATCTCGTGAGATCTCTCAAGGCCAAGTGCACGGTCACGTGGTCCGCACTTATACTTCTGTGTAATTGATTATCTGAATAATTATTTGGTCCCCAAAATCAAGATATGGTGTAAATGTTGCGTTCGTTACCATAGTCTATACTGATGATGGTAATGACTTTATCTTTGAAGGATGTTTAAGGAGAAATTGATTGTGAATTGGTGTTCGTTTTTATTAAATTACAGTTGAGTTGATTCTCCCTAAGCACAAGGTTTTTAAAGGCAAATAACCTAAAACGTTTGCTCTGAAACTCCCTAAAACAAACAAATTAGATCAGCGCCGGGGAAACTACTACCCGCGAGCCGTATCTAGTCCGACCAAAACCTGCAAGTGCTTTTAAATGCTTGTTTTTATATGACCGTCTCTGTTCCGACCATTAAAATATAACAATGTTTAAATGTTTAGATGAAAATAAAATAAAACATAAAATAATAATATAACTATTTTGTAATAATGTTTAGTTGAATATCTGGTAATATCATTCACACAGATAGGAGGAGCAAATGGTTATTTTATTGTTTATTGTTAAAAATTAGAATTTTTAACATTAACAGTAGTAATAGCAGTTCATAGAACTCAACTCCAAGAAATGCTGGAAGGTTAGTGTAAGTGGTAATGACAATGTAACCTTATTTGTTTTTTGCCAGGTAAAAGGAAATAATATTGATACCGAAATCTTGTTGCTGTTCGTGACGAGATGGTTGTTAATTACTTATTACGCTTTTGCTATTACTTGCGACCAAACTTTATAACACTTTAACAACCTTTAGTGTGGTCGCAACAAAAAGTGTGGTCGCAAGTAATAGCAAAAGTGTAATAAGTAGGCTAATATTAATACATTTTAATAATAATTGTATAAAATAGTCTGAGCGGCGCAAACTAGGCCTGTTTAAGCTACCTGAGATAATTAAGAGTAAGAAATTTGTTTGTAGCATTTAAATTTATATGTTACAAACATGTAATTAAAAAACATGCGGTCGAAAAGCACTTAACTGAAAAAGGGAATCAAAGTGTGTAAAAGTATAAAACCCTGGTCTACCCTATTAGAACGCCTTAGCCCACAACGCTCTATAGTCTGAGCTAAACGTGCTATATGCGTATTACAAAAAATATTCTATTTTGGTTTCTTAAAAAGGCACAAACTAAGATTTAATTTATAAAATGATCCAATAACTGGACACTACAGTTATTTAAGGATGATGTCTTTAGGATGATGAGTAATAACATTGTAAATTTATTATTAACAATTATAATTTTCCTGTAAAATATTTTGCAAAGGTTTTTCTAACAGTCATAAATATTTAAAGTTTTAAATTGTGCCTAAGTTTGCCAAAGTTGTCTATTATTATTGAACCGTCATGGGTCAGATAGACTGGTTCTATTTAGTCACATTACAACTCGTAGAAATCTTCTCCAAGAAGAATTAATCTAGCTTTTATTAAACGAAGCACGCCATGTTGAGGAGTCAGTGAGTGAGTAGGTGTCGAGTCAGTTACGCCCAGTGACACTTGCGCCCAACATTTGCACTACCTTGATTAAGGATGGACCAACAAACTGAACAACACCCTTCGGAGACGTAATCCTAGATTCAAAGAATTGATAAGTTCTTTCAAAACTGAGTTGGAAAATCTAGCCTGCGCTCACATGAATATGCTATTAAACCGTGCAAGGAAGAGGATAAAATGCACAGATATGAAACTATCAGAGAGAATTAATTAAACGATCAAAAAGTACGAAGAAACTGGTGACATAGGGTCGTGTCTTTACTCTCTGACCTACTTACAAAATTTAAACTAAGTTCCAACTAAAGACTCCTAATAATTATATCAATATTTGTAAGTAGTACCAAAATCATCAAAAAAATCAATAACATTAAAATATAAAAAAGAAATTAAAGCAAGTAATTTAAAAAAGTAAAAAATATAAAAATGACGACTCTTTTTAAACAGGTCCAAAAATGATAGAAAATTAGTTTCCCAAAATGATAGAGAAACTGGTTTTCTACCACTTAACTAGCCCAAAGCCAAGGTAAAGTGAGACGGGAATCATAAAGGATATAAGTGTACTTAGACAGAAAATACGTTGGGTCTTCCAAACGCAGGTAGGTTCTATTTGGGGTAACATGGGCACAACTTTCACTGACCACGTAACCGTGCACTTGGGTTTGAGCGATTGCAGTATGAGAGAGGATCAGTATAAATACTTTCCTACAAACATGATAAAGACTGTCAAAATACTGACTTGTATGAGACGGTCGATATTAGATTAATTCGATGATAAATTAGCGTCGGTATGAAATAACAGTCTTCAAATATGTGTAGACATATCGGATACAGCAGCTGTTGATATATAGAACATTGTGAAATTGTAACATGTTTTCAGAAGTGGTAGTACACGAGAAATCTAGTACGGCATCTCAGGGCCAAATGCACGGTTAGGTGGTCTACACTATACTATTGTCCTCCAAATCAAGTGAGTTTTGGTTTGTGGGAGTTAAGGTACGATTGCCTATAAGTAAAGTTGGCCGCCTATAAAAACCACTAGCCGCAAATATCAGGTGAAATACCGCACGAAATAGACGATAGTTTTGTACAGTGTAAAATTTACGGTGCTTATTTTTCAATAACTTCAGAAAATAATATGAGCTTTTAAAGTGACGTAATGTGTAATTAAAGATATTGAAAAAAATGTGTGAAAACGTGAGAATACGTCTATGTAGTGTTAAAGGAAGACAACTTATTTCTAGAAGGCTGTTCATTTACCCGAAGCAATGACAACTTTAGGTCATTGACTAGGTAACACCCTGTAGAGAACTGATTTACAAGCTCATACAATTCCGCAGGGTGCTTTTGTTATAGGTGTGAAATGCACCTGTGCACTTGAGCTGCAAATAAGCAGTGTTGCCACATCCAACAGTCCTTAATGAATTTAGCATATTCGCTGAGCGTTAATTTTCGTGCATTATTTAGGGCTTTATTATTCAAGATAGATCGTTTTATGATACAAACCCTTACTTACTCTTCAGCTGCGTCAAGACATTTGGGAATTTTTAACGAATTGTTATGTATATACGCTATTATATATTATGTGGATTACTGTTTTTCTACTAAAAAATAGTAAAAACAAAAATGACACAATAAAATTAACCATTATCAATCTTAAAAATAATTAAGAAGAAGTTATATTAATTTCTGATCCGAATTACAGCACATTCGTGTGTTTGTGTGTGTGTGTGTGTGTGTGTTTGTTTGTTTGTGTGTGTGTGTGTATGTGTGTGTGTGTGTGTGTGTGTGTGTGTGTGTGTGTGTGTGTGTGTGTGTGTGTGTGTGTGTGTGTGTGTGTGTGTGTGTGTGTGTGTGTGTGTGTGTGTGTGTGTGTGTGTGTGTGTGTGTGTGTGTGTGTGTGTGTGTGTGTGTGTTTGTTTGTTTGTGTGTGTGTGTGTATGTGTGTGTGTGTGTGTGTGTGTGTGTGTGTGTGTGTGTGTGTGTGTGTGTGTGTGTGTGTGTGTGTGTGTGTGTGTGTTGTGTGTGTGTATGTGTGTGTGTGTGTGTGTGTTTATTTTTATTTGGGCTATCATTATTATAACATACAAGATAAATGCATACTGTTGTAGCATAAGAAGGATTTGTAACATTTAGACGGAAATGTTACTTAAATTATCTACTTTAAATGAAAGTAGGTAATTTCAATTTTAAAAAAATGTATAACGTGGCAGTCAGTGAAAGGTGTCGTTAAAGGCTATATGCCTGCTTCATTTGAATAGTGTAGTTAGAAGTTTTAATGGTTAATATAGTAGAAAGCCGTTATTAGATGTTGAAAAATTTACTAAATAAAATTTTAATTAGTGAAATAAATTGAAATTAATTCTTAAAAGTGTCAGACGAACCTAACGAAGTATTAATTTAAAAAATTGGAATAAAAGTATACCCTATAACCTGTTAATATTATATTGAATCAACTGAAATGTAAATATATATGATATATTTATTGAAATGTAAATTTATACTTTTATTAACAGATACAAAATACTGAATAATGTCTTGTCAACCTAAATAAAGTAACATAACCTGTGTCAAAACATCTGCTCTGCAATATAATCCATACCACACAATCTACTGTTTTATGAAATGGTATGTTATGATTTAGTTTAAGTTTTCATAGTTGCATCCAGCATATATAATGCCTACAGCTAGTCTATAGGTATGTGGGTGTCGTGTTAGCGTGACGATTTTACCGTGATGTCAGCTTGAAAATTTTGTATGACACCGACTGTAACATAAAATCAGATGTTATACGAAATCATACGTAATCCCTCAATTTAAAGCGTGACGCGTGACGCATTCACCGTAACGCTAACTCGATGATTTTCTCCGTACAATTATTTACTGCAGGCACTAAAAAAAATCGCTTCAATTAAAACTTTTTAATTAATATTTTAATATCTCATATAATTTCCCTGAATAGAGTCTATAAATTGATAACTAATTTTCCCCTCCCCGGTTTTATTTTTGGGACCACTGGCCTAAAATTAAATACACGAGGGATATTTCTTCTTCAGCAGACGATTTTGATGTTATCCATGACGAAGAATTGAGTAGATAAGAACTATCGACACAAGGTATGGAGCCAAAATTGTTTTCTCTTACCTGTCCTCTACACTTTGACTTTTCCTTGACTTCTCCTTTTCTGGGTCAGATTTTTTTGACTTATCAGCTGAAGAATTCTCTATCTTTGTATGCTTAATAAGACTACTCGTGTATTTTAGCTCTGTTCTCTTGGTATCTTTCTCTTTGCCTGTCCGACCCAGTATTTCGTTGGTCTCATGGTTAGTCAAAGATATTCCGGGATAAATAAATCAAATTTACAGATTTAAAGTGAATGTAAACTATTACCTTATAGCGAAAGATGTGATGAAGAGTTTCGACAAAATATGACTCAGGTGACAGGATAACGATTCGACTTGAATCTGATCTAGGAATCTAGTCGTTAGGCCTAGGCCCAAAGAAAAGAAAATAATTAATTTCAGACAGCCAAAAGTTTTCTTTTACCTTATTACAAAAAAAAAGGAAATTGTGTATTTCCTTTTTTATAAACTTTATTACAATAAAAAGCTTAAATATAATTCAATGAAAACAAATTTTATATTTTATTAAAAATTTGAACAGAAATTTTAAAAAAACCAGCTCGTTTGTTAATATTCTCATTGCAGATGTTTTCGTTTATATAAAATGAAATAAGTTGTTGAGGAGTTACCATAAAACAATATTTATTGCAAACGTTTCATGGACAATGGAACAATTATTCACCTATACAATTTACGCTTAAACGAGCGTGCTGGAAATAAAATGAAATGTCCACAGTTTTAATATAGCAATTGGTGACATTTGCAAATAACACTGAAAAGTGCACGTTTTCATTGGAGTTTAGACCGCGTTTAATTTTTCATGACATTTTATTCGCGCTCCCCCGGCGAGGGGGTGAGGGCGTCGGCCTGAAATAAAAAACCACACGGAGAGATATTGGTTCGGTTTAGGTGTTGGGATAAAAACGTGACAAAACATATTGCCAAGTCGGGTCCGCAGTTATTGGTACACGGCCAAAAGTTAGCATTTTGTAGCTAATTAATGGGGTGGTGTTTCCAAGGGCTGTAACTCATCGCAACCCTCTCTCGCGGCTTTATAAATAGAACTCGCCTTACCTCGGCCACACGACACTTCCGACCCACCAACTTTTACACTTTAACGCCCTCATTTTTGATTTGTGGTGCTGTAGATACAAATATATAAATCTCTTAATAAATAAATGGGTTAAATTACAAATCTCTATGATAGTACCTTGCATAGAGACTATTTCTATTTGAAGACGTATTTAGTTGTTTACATAAATATTTTTTTTTGCTACAATAATTACTGTACTTAAAATACTTAAAATTTCAACTGGAAACACCCGTCACTAATATCCAGAAACAATACTTGTACAGACAAGTAAAACTTCGAGAAGGTGAAATAATTTTAAAAACTTCACAACCTTAATGTGAAGTAAATAAATTAAAAATATATTTAATTTTTAATTGTCCTAATGAATTCAAATACGGAATTAAACCTTCCCTAAAGCTAAAAGGGTGGAGAAATAACTCTTAATAATATAAAGTTTAAATAAATGCCACGTAGATGAATTGTTAGGATTTGTTTTACGTTAAATTTTCTTTAATAATTAAAATCAATATTTGTATTACAAAATAATATTATAAATTTAGACAAATACGTACCCACTTTAGACTCAGTGAGAAGTCTGAACATAACAAAGTGTTTTATTCCTCGTTATTAAAGCACATTAATTTTTTTGTTCTTAATTAATTATTCTTCGGTTAATCCTTCACTTATAGGCCATACTCGAAACACATACGAGTATGCTATTCAGTTGCCTTTATGTTTACACTTATATAAGGATAAGCAAGGACATTTCTATCCTTTAACAACTATTTATATTTACATACAGATACTTTTACTTCATTAGTTCGACTTGTACTGAAAAAACGTTTGAGTTTTCAAGCATAGAAGTTAGTCCTCACCTCTAAAGGTTATTTCGCTTCCTTTTTCTCCAGCACGATAATCTAGACCTTTCCACAATTGGCTATAAAGACTTATACTTAATATGTACAAATATATTTACTTTATATTCTAATTTACAATTAATTATTTTCAGTGTACATTTTTCCCATGTGGCATTTTTCCATAGAAGTGATAAGATGTGGTCTCTACTTGGAAACTTGGAAATTACTTGGATGTTATCTCTACTTCTATTTACAAAATGTATTTGTTGCTAGTTAGTTTTATGCATTATTAATATACCTTAATATAATTACAAACATGCCTGGCTACTACTGCGTAAACATCACTCTTTCATAAACGTTTTAACCCACTACTAAAAAGTTTTTTTAAAATAAAAGAAGAATATTATTTTAATGATTTGTTCTTTGGTTTCCATTTTGAAAAGAACACAATATTATTTTATAAAAACACCATAAAAATATTTATTTAGGTAGGGTTGTTATTGAATTTGAGGCTCAAACTAGTGTGATTGTATTTCCTACGTCAATGGATCACTTATTACTTTTACATAAACGAGGGCCCGGGTTGAAGATAGCCATACAAAAGCTTTAATTTTATCTCTTACTTTAGAATTAATGTTCTAGTAATGTGTAGATTTAATTTAGCGCAATGCCATAGTTGGAACGAAAAATTGGCACCTAATTTTACAAAACAATTAGTTTATTTATTTATTATACTATAGGTTATAACGCGTAGGCAAACACACACACACACACACACACACACACACACACACACACACACACACGCACACACACACACACACACACACACACACACACACACACACACATACACACACACACACACACACCACTCACACACGCACTCACACACACACACACACACACACACACACACACACACACACACACACACACACACACACACACTCACACACACACACACACACACACACACACACACACACACACACACACACACACACACACACACACACACACACACATACACACACACACACACACACACACACACACACACACACACACACACACACACACACACACACACACTTGTATTTGAACATTTAAAGAATGCCTTCTTAAGTAGTCTGTATGAAGTTTTAAATTATAATTGATATAATTTAATAAATTAAATTATTAATCACATACAAGCTCCCCTACCTCTACTACATTTGGTTAAGATATGTTGACGACGTATTTGCTATTTTTGATTCTACTCCATTGTTATGGCAGTTTATCTAAAATAAAGGAAAATATGAATGGTTATTAAATAACCAAACAAACGTCTACAATAAAACTTTGATTTATATCAAGCTAGAATATCTAGAGAAAATTGTGTGTAACAGCATTTATTATTTTTTTAAATACTTATGAATGTGTTAGGGTTAATATTCTTAATAAAGAACACATTTAATGATGATTATAAGAACAACAAAAAATTTCTAGAAAAATAAAAACTCCTCTTTCCGCTATTTTTAAATTCCTTCTATTTGTTCACACTCTCCTGGTATACCTACACCTTGTACAAATTTTCAATCGTTAATAAAATACGTTTTTATTCATCCAATCAAGTTCAAATATATTTTTTTTTAAACCTATAGTCGATGACAATTGAAGTTAATAAAGGTTTTCGAATATTTATTCAATAATTAAATTATAAAATTTTTGGGGTTTCGAACTGAGAATCTTCATGTTCGAAGTCTAGGACACCTTGGAACTGCGTCAACTTCCAATACCTAGAAATAAATTTCTCAAAGATGTATATTAATTTTTTTCCTTCAATCGGGTTGTAGTCGAAATCTCCTACAACCTTAAACTGTTACCATGGTTACGACACAATATGCCTATAACACACTGAGTGTACATGGTCTAATAGAGATCTATTGTAATTTAGTTTTTTCTTATTACTCGTGTAAACTATGATTCTGAGTAATTCTGAGATGATGACGTAATCAAACTACAAAATCTACATCTAGTTAAACCTTGGCTTCTTGATCCTCTTGCAGAGCAAAGGGAATCCAATAAAAACAAAATTAACGTTGCAGTATGACCAGGTGTAGATCAGCGCCATAAAGCTTTATAGTTTGCTCGTAGGTGCTGCCCAGTCGTAAAGAGTTTAGTTTAAGGAACGGACCACTAATGTTAACGATTTATTAAAATCAATAAAACTCTCGAGACAGGGCACAATAAACTGGCAGTAGGTCCTACGGTGCGCAATAACTCATTCTGCGAAAAGACTTTTGTTCTACAATTGGGTTCGCAGCTGAAGGGTAGGAACCTCTCTGGAATTTTGGTTATTTAAATGGGCCTGTAAAATCCTCATAGTGTAGTTAAATTAAACACTTGACCAATTAAGTTTTACGGCCAGTTGGGGGGATATAAAACGGGTGGTAAAATGATTCGAAAAGGTGGTAAAAGTTGGTCGCTTGGTGTAATACGGTTAATTTATGTGTCGAACATTCTGTGACACGGATCCACCACTTCATTAACCCAAGAATTTGGTAAGACTCCAGCTGTTCGGTTGTAGATACCAGTCGCGCGCGGTTCCACTTGAACTATGCGAGTTGTTTCAAATTTGGTTTACGTTAGTTACTTGCTTCGTCTGAAGCTCTCAACCTTTCAGGCGCTGCGCCCCACCCCCTTTATAACACTGACATGAGGCCGCGATTCTCAAATTTACATTTGGTCAAGAATTACAATCTAAGTATGAAACATAAGCTGATTAGGTAAACTAAACACCAGGAAATTGTATGTAATTTTTAAATTTAATATTTATTTAAACTTTACCCTACAACTAACAATAAGGCTGCACCCCTACAGCGATAGACTTGACTCCGGCCTTACACATATTAAAACAATATGTTAATATATAAAAATATAGTGATATATATATATATATATATATATATATATATATATATATATATGTGTGTGTGTGTGTGTGTGTGTGTGTGTGTGTGTGTGTGTGTGTGTGTGTGTGTGTGATGTGTGAGTGAGTGTGTGTGTGTGAGAGATTTTTCACAATTAAGTGGAGGAAAGGAATGTATTATTAATAACGACTCTCTTACACTTGCTCCAGAGATGTTATCCTTGACCACAGAGACCATTACTCAATAACGAGGGTGTACCAAGGCTAAACAATGGCATAGTTCAGTATGCATTTGTCACGTCAAGTCTGCCCGCTGGTATAGTTCGGACCGCGTAACCGTGCACTTGACCTTGAGAGATCAAGGCCAACATGTTACTTCTTAAAACACCATTTCTTAAAACGTGTCACATATTTCGAATTTTCTATACATCAACAGCTTCTGCATCCGATATGTCTACAAATATATCAAGATTGTTTGTTGTTTTATACCGCAGCTAATTTATCATTGAATTTAATTGTACCAGACTATACGTGGGCTATACATTCAATAACGTTTAAATTTAGTTGT
Source organism: Prosapia bicincta (assembly GCA_036971475.1). Lineage (NCBI taxonomy): Eukaryota > Metazoa > Arthropoda > Insecta > Hemiptera > Cercopidae > Prosapia > Prosapia bicincta. The sequence continues at coordinate 20,869,880 of JBAIZL010000007.1, read as the reverse complement.
TTAAAAATAAAAGATGCCTATCACAAATTATTAATAAAACTTTACATATTTAAGTTTTACAATTTATTATATTTATACCATAATGTTTGAATTTTATTTTCCAAAAACACACATCAGGATTCAAAGCCTAAAATTACTGGTTGCTTTAAAGCAGTAATAATTCTGTTGGAAATAATTTATAAATTTTTAAATACCTAATATTTTAGCTTACACTTAAATAGAAAGTAACATAGTAGGATATACTACTAGCCTATTAGTAGGCTTAAGTAGGTCAGAGTAGGCCTAATAAAAATACTTGTCGTATGAAATGAGCTAATTTCGCATTTATGACAAAATTTATTTAATCAAATATAGGTACATGATATTTCTAAATATTAAAGAAATTACATTCAAAATGAGTTCTACTAAACTCGTAATTAGGAAATCACCCATTAGCTCTAACCCTCTCCATGTTTGCCTTTCAAAATTTTCTTTTATAAGAAAATCTGCTATCATTTTGGCAGTCTAAAGCCTGGAAAAGTGAGATGTAAATCAGGTATAATAGATAAGTTTTAAAGGACCTCCAGTCCCGAGAAACTAAGCGACATCTATGTTTAGCTTAGAGCTAAACTCATTTATGTAGCTCAATGTTTTTAAAAGATCCGTGTTCGTCTAAAAGTTGTACGCAAATTTCGCCTGTTATAATGTTCTGACGTCATAGCTTACCCTTCCTAGATCGCAATATTTTTGGTGTACGGATATTTCGCTGTACGCATCTTTCGTGTATTCTAGTTAAAACTTGAAGCCACTGAGAAGTTTCTTTTTTTATTTACATAGATAAATCTTTTTAAACACAATCTTTATTTACATTTCAGTTGCAAATCAATCGCCTTTTAAAAAAATATTAGCCTACAAATAATAATAATTTATTTATAGTTATTTTCAATAATTCATCTGAAGGAGATTGCTTTGTAATTGAAACGTCCACAAGGTTTTATTTGTCACAAAAATGTTTTATTAATTATTTTTTTTAAAAATAAGTATAAATATTGAATCTCTTCAAACAAAAAGTAGAAACCAAATTACACTTCAAGCTTAGTCTATAGGTTCATAAAATGTCTAAAAGTGCCAAAACATCGGTGGCGTGAAAGGTGACAGCTTAACTTGAGCTGCAAAAATTAAGCCTTAACGTTTAAATCATAATACTGGAAATTTTAGATTTATATATTTATCGTGTAATTAATTTCTGCAATTATTCCTAAGTTTTTTCAATTAAATGTTTTCTAATTATTAAAAAATAAATAAAATTATTTTCTGTATTTTGAGACTACTAGATGAAAATGAATTGGTAAACTAAACAATTGTGAATTAATTTTTTTTAATTTTAAAATTTATAACAACCCTTACATTTATTTTCGTACATAAACAAAAAGATCCAAATTATGAATCAGGAAGTATTTTTTTCGTGATTTAGTATTTATATTTTTTAATTAAACCACAATATATTTATTTTTCAAAATATAGTCTAATTATTAGAAGTCATCTAAAGATTAGGTAGGCTCGGTACTACAACATGGACCAGCCAATATAGATCGTAGTCCTGCTGGGTTGCAATGTTCCATACGATCACATGATAGCGGCTCTTCACTTAATGCCAACGATATTAATAGACAATAATGAGTCCAACGCAGGACTCTGTGTCAGCGAGGCGATATATAAACCGCCATATTAACTCGCATATATTGGGGATTACATTGGATTTGTGGAGAACAGTTTATCAAACCAATTCGTTTGGCAATTTAATAAAACAATAATAAATAGGCAGTATTTATCTGTATTTCTCTGATATAAGCTATAAGTTCGCTGTTGTGAATCAGATAATTTTAACGCAACTTTTACCGGAAATTTATGACATTTCAAGTAACAGACCTATATATTTTACTTTTATTTCTGCTTAGATTACCTTTAACTGCCCGATTTTATAGTAGCCCAATAGATTACTAGTGAATTGTAGAAATTGTCTTTTCCCCCTCAATATTCTTTACGTTAAAATTTGTTTGAATACATTTTGTAACCTAATTTTAATGTTAGTATTTCAGTAGTAGGCTAAAATTATTCTCAACTCATAAATGAAACATCTTGACATAGCTACTTGTTTATATTAGCTATTAATAGCTATTTTGTTAAACAATGTTAATTTTTAATTTCTTGTAAACAAGTTTTGGGCTTAGCATGCTGAGGTAATTAACTAAACAATTATGTCTACTTACACTCCTAATATATATATTTATCACAAAATCGTTTCGGTGACTTTAATGTTATCATCATTTAGAAGGCTGCAAAATATTAACATTAAATAACAAGTTAGTGTCAGAGAATAGAAGCTTTCTCACTGAAGATGATGGCTTAAAGGCGTTGAAACACCTTTGATATATCACTATACATAAATACAGTATATTTAATATAGCCTATATAGATATATTTTATTCTATTAACTACCTTCTTTTATATATTTTACTATAATTTTATATATTTTCAAGTTATAGACCTATATATATATATATATATATATATATATATATACAAGAAAATACGCACACACATCTATAATGGCAATCTATTTATCAAACAATAAATTCAATTTCCTGCCAAAAATGACAGTATTAAGTTGAATTATATTTTTTTAATGTCCAGGTAATGTAGAAAAAATAATATTATAATATATATATATATATATATATATATATATATATATATACAGTATATTTAAAGTAAATATATAGGTTTCATATAAATTTATAATAATTTTGTGTTTAACATATTGATATTACGTTAAATTATCATTTCGTACTTTCAGGCACTAGTGTTTTATTTAATAGTGATTTTTAAAAAGAAAAGACACACATTTGAAAACAAACACAAAATCAATGGGGTAAATGTCCCTTAGACACAAATGTGTGTGTGAGCGTGCACCACACACACACACACACACACACACACACACACACACACACACACACACACACACACACACACACACACACACACACACACACACACACACACCCACACACACACACACACTAAATGGTAGATAAATCGAAGAAATTTTGTAACTTCAATTAAAAAAATGAAATAAAAAATAAACACAGTAATTACTTGACAAATGTTATTGTTAAACCTCAAACGATTTCACGAGCATTGTATAAAAGAAAACAATATATAAGGAATAACAATGTAGAGCCATGAAAGACAAGTGCGTGGGGTGTAGAGAGAAGGCTCGGCGTGTAGACACGTGTGTAGGTGGAGGAAATAATAACGGCGGATCCTTTTTTATAGCTGTTGGATTCCCTTGTTTTGATGAGGAGTGTATGTGGAAGCAATAAGCTGGGGAATGGCGCCATATTGAATTCGATGAAGTTGTAGTGAGAGCCCCCGTGGGACACAGCCGACTCAGCAGAACGCCGACCCCCCTTACCCCCTTTTCCTCCGCTAAACTCCCTTTTCTCATATTTTGTTATGGATTTTATGGATGAAACCAAATCTTCAGGCATTACAAACATAGTCTGTGTTTTCTTGTCGGTGTTATTTCTGGATGAAATCATTCTACATTGTTGCGTCTCTATTCCGATGCAGTTTAAACGTAAATCACCTACATAATACACTTCGGGGAAAAACTAATTTATTGTTTAAAATACAATTTTCTCTAACCTGAATTAACCTTAACGTATTTAACATTGAGTTAATTAATTGTAACACGATTTTTAAAGCTCATTTAAAATTAACGGTTATAAAATGTTGTTCAATGAAAATATAACTGAACTACTAACAACAGGCCGTAAATAGTTATAACAGCTATTAATATTTATTAGCGTAAAATTTGCTTTATAATTGTGTTTTAAGCAATCGATGCTCCTCAAACCTTAGGTAAATTATTTTCCATCAGCTGAGCTTGAACCCATTTCATGTAACCTATTAGTAATCGTAATAACTGTAATGACTTTATTGTTGGTAATTTTACTATTGTGAAAGTTTTTGAAGTGTTAGTTTTTAATTTAAATCTATGTTCATCATAAAATAAAAAAATACAAATTAACTTCTTCAAGTATTCAATGATAACGTCTCCATAATGTTTACAAAATATAAAAACATCATGAATTTTACATAACACAATATTTCTCTACTTTAAACATTACCTTATGAATGTTTAATCATTCATGCTAGCATTAAAAAACTAAAAACATCGTAAGGGGAGAAAAAATATTTGCACATTTTATAAGCAATATTTTAGTAGACGGATTATGCGGTAACAAGTATAGTGCGGCCACGTGACCGTGCACTTGGCCCTGAGAAATCACACGAAAATTCTCGTGTACTACTACGTCTTAAAACATGTTACATATTTAGAATGTTCTATTCAACAACAGATTCTGCATAGTACACATATTTCAAGATTGTTTGTTATTTCAAACCGAATCTAATTTATCATCGAATTTATTTAGTACAGAAGTCAGTGTTTTGACAGTCCTTTATTTAAACTCACCCTCTACCTCCCGTCTCGCCTACTGCGATCTCTCAAGTCAAGTGCACGGTTACGTGGTCCGCAATATACTACAGTATATAGAACTATGTTACATAATCAAATAATATATATATAATAATTAATACTTCTGACGGTCAAAATATCTTTATGCATTTCCTTATAATAGGACCACTACCAGGGTAAAACACGCAACAAAATTCTACGAATAAATCATTTTAAATCAGTTCCACCTGTTTCCAACATAGACATCAACTCATAATCAATAACGTACTAAACATTAAGCAAGTTTATTATAATACCCGCTCAGAATCACGTAATACATTTTAATATAAAGTGATAAGGGTATTTATAAATTTTAAAACAAATCTAAACTTGGTAAGTGTAAATACGGAGTGCGCTCTCTTGTAAGCAACCTTTCACCGGGTTTAGACAAGTACAACATTCGGGAGTTTTTTTTTGTTTTATTAAGTTGTCACCGTTTGTCTCGGAAAGGGATTATTAAAAGCCGTCGTTTCATTATGATGTAACTTTTTATATTTTATGAGTTTAAAATATTTACCGTAGTAACGCTTTTTGGTGAAGTACTTTTAAGTAAAGTAAAATAACATAATTAAAAGAAATAAAATCGATAAACACGATTAGGGGCATTTATTTGGTAACGAGTAAAAATATCCTTGAACAGACAAAATTAAAGAAAAAAAATTTGAGGGGTATGAAATGAGGAATTTTTTTAATGATTGTTTAGATAGCTTACGCCATGCCTTAGTTATACAATAAACTCTTAGTTTTCCGGCAGATAAGTGGCTGGGACACCGCCGGATTAATGAAAACACCGAACCACTCGAGAGTATATTAAAAACACAATGTAGGCCTACATTGAATGTGCATTTCTGTATAGTGCCCAAAATGAAGTAAACATTGGTCAATAGTCATGTACTTTACTGGAAATGGTAAAACAAAAATGAATGTACTAGTCTGAAATTTAAAATAAAATGTTATCTTAACTTTAACGGTAAAAACAAAAAATCGTTTGTATGACACGAGCTGCACAACTAGAACCAGGTGGCGTGAAGCTACGGTGAAAAATATACAACTTATGTTTACATATTGATTATGTTTACATCTTATGTTCTTTACTAAAACGCCGGATTACTGGAGGGGCCGGATTATGGTGAGTTTATTTGCAACTTAGAAGCCGAAAAGAAGTGTTACAAAAATTTTTAATTGTTTTGTTAATTTCTATGGAAAACTTTAATGTCAATAAGTTAATAAGCAATGTCTAAAATAATAGAATTATCTATATAATTATAATTATATATATATATATATATATATATATATAATTATATAAGGTCTAAGATATATATTTTCTCTTATCTGTGAATGTGTGTGTGCGCACGCGCTTGTGTGTACGTTTGGTGTGGACTTTATGCGCGTAAGTGTGTGTGTCTTATTTTATTTTTTGAAAAAAAATCAGTGATTGAAAGAGGATGTAGCGGAGACAGACCAAGAAAGTGAATCTTAATAAGATAAAATTATTAGTCTTTGAAATGTTTGATACTTTGAAACTGTTACCAGAAATACGATTGGAATCCCTTGCAAATAGATATATTATAATTAGAAATACACCATTAGATTGGAGTAACTTGTAGTACTCCTCTACTCCACTGTCTTTTGTTTTAAATATCAGTTGCAACTTCGAAGTGGATTTATCTAAATTTTCGAATTCCTAATATTTTGTGAACAATATTGTATTGTTTTTTATATGACTTAATTTTTCGAAACATTGTAGCAAAATGTCAAATTTATTGAAAAAAATTACAAAATGATTTTTAATTACATTTGTTTTAAATGATCAAACAATTAACAAATAAAACAAAACATTTATATATTAAAAATATCCAAATTTCTTTATCCCTCAAACATTGCTGTGTTGTTTTAACATTTGTAGTGTTTCTTAACATACTCTATTGTTGCAATGCAATGGCCTACTTGAAAACACTGCCGTAGACGATTTGATCTGTAACTCGTAAAATTTGCGTACAGTAACAATGCGAAACATGGAAATTAAATGAGTTTGATTAGTTGTGTGTACTTTAATAACTTTAAAAAATTAATGTTTGAAGGATTAATAAGTAATATAAACAAAATGTGTTTAAAGTCAACTCCTACGTAGGTCACAAAGAAAATTTTTATTGTAATTATTTTTGATTAAATGATTACAATATAAATAAAGTAATGACCTATGTGTTAAAACAGCTGTTCTACCACATAACTTAAAACATACAATTAACTACTTTATGAAATCATATGTTATCAGTAATTTTAAGCAAAATGGAACGAATTAAATATATTGCAAAACTTGCCCCTTTTGTGAAAAGGTTTTCTTACCATATAGAACTAAAAATAATTTATTAAATTTAATTAAGGAATTAATATTTGAAAAAAAACTGTATCAACACCTAGTGTCATCTGCTTCAGGTTTAAAAAAATATATTTACACTTGAGCGGATGAATAAAAAGTATTTTATTAACGATTAAAAATTTGAACAGTGTGACAAGGACAGTGTAAACTAATAGAAGGAATTAAAAAAAAAGAAATTATTGATAGCAATTCAGTGAAATGTATGATTTAACTTTTTATATTAAGGAAGTAATTTTTGGACTGAGAAATGTCAAAGGAAATTTGTTTCGTGTAAATATTTTGGTGTGGACTTTATGCGCATAAGTGTGTGAGTCTTATTTTGTTTTCTGAAAAAAAGCAGTGATTGAAAGAGGATGTATCGGAGACAGATCAAGGAAATGAATCTTAATCAGATAATTTTATTAGTCTTTGGAATGTTTGATACTTTGAAACTGTTACTAGAAATACGATTGGAACCCCTTGCAAAGAGATATATTATAATTAGAAATACACCATTAGATATGAGTAACCTGTAGAACTTCTCTACTGCACTATCTTTGTTTTAAAGATAAGTTGAAACTTCGAAGTGGATTTATGTAAATTTTCGAATTCCTAATATTTTGTGCACAATATTGTATTGTTTTTTTTATATGACTTAAATTTTCGAAACATTGTAGGAGAATGTCAAATTTATTGAAAAAAATTACAAAATGATTTTTAATTACATTTGTTTTAAGAGATCTAACAATTAACAAATAAAACAAAACATTTTTATTAAAAATATCCAAATTTCTTTATCCCTCACACATTGCTGTGTTGTTTTAACATTTGTAGTGTTTCTTAACATACTCTATTGTTGCAATGCAATGGCCTACTTGAAAACACTGCCGTAGACGATTTGATCTGTAACTCGTAAAATTTGCGTACAGTAACAATGCGAAACATGGAAATTAAATGAGTTTTGATTAATTGTGTGTACTTTAATAACTTTGAAAAATTAATGTTTGAAGGATTAATAAGTAATATAAACAAAATGTGTTTAAAGTCAACTCCTACGTAGGTCACAAAGAAAATTTTTATTGTAATTATTTTTGATTAAATGATTACAATATAATTAAAGTAACGACCTATGCGTTAAAACAGCTGTTCTACCACATAACTTAAAACATACAATTAACTACTTTATGAAATCATATGTTATCAGTAATTTTAAGCAAAATGGAACGAATTAAATATATTGCAAAACTTGCCCCTTTTGTGAAAAGGTTTTCCTACCATATAAAACTAAAAATTATTTATTAAATTTAATTAAGGAATTAATATTTGAGAAAAAACTGTATCAACACCTAGTGTCATCCGCTTCAAGTTTAAAAAAATATATTTACACTTGAGCGGATGAATAAAAAGTATTTTATTAACGATTAAAAATTTGAACAGTGTGACAAGGACAGTGTAAACTAATAGAAGGAATTAAAAAAAAGAAATTATTAATAGCAATTTAGTGAAGTGTATGATTTAACTTTTTATATTAAGGAAGTAATTTTTGGACTGAGAAATGTCAAAGGAAATTTGTTTCATGTAAATACAGGGTGCGGCAGCATAACTTCCTTTTTTGAAAACTCAATAAATACTATTGTATGCATCTGAAAATATTTTATTTATTTTTTATAATGTAGGTACATGTCTACAGTTTGTATTTACATTGTTTTGAAGATAAAATCTGTTAGGTGACGTCCCTCATTCTCCATACATTGCGTAAACCGATTTCTGGCGTTTGTCATGACTCTTGTTAGCGTAGCAGGTGTTATGTTGGCAATTTCTTCTTGGATGTTGGTCTTCAAATCTTGTAGGGTTCTTGGACGGTTCACATAAACACGGATTTCAAAAAACCCCATAGAAAAAAATCACAAGGGGACAGATCGGGAGAGCGTGCCGGCCATTCCAAATTGCCTGTATTTTCTAAGCTTACTGCATCGTATTAGTATTCGAATACAGAGAAAATTTCATGCATGTATTTACATTTTGTAACACAAACTATAGGTGAGTAGTTACTATTAATTCAATACACTTTAAAGATTATGTTTAATACATTCATATAATCAACAAATTAAGAACATAAAATCATAGTTATAAAAATTTCGTTAATTTTGTACAATTCTAAAGCAAAGGTCAACTTTTACGAATATTATTAAAGGGAAGGGAAATTAACTCATCGGAGGGAAAAGGTAATAAAGCCGAAGATGGAGATTGCGAGGAACAATGTTGTCTAATTGTAAAGGGTTAAATGTAGTGTAATGAAGAGAATATTGATTAGTATAAGGGTGGCTACCACAGAACTAGGGGTATAGTTGCAGGTGTTACCCACCACAGCGCTAGCCGCGCTCTCCCCTTCTCCGCGCAAGAGAATGCAAATGAAGCATCTCTTAATTCGGTGCAAAAGTTGTGTTTCATTACGCGCCCCCTGTTTAACGACCCTCGGGCGCACATGTTTTCTCTACCAAATGATCATTTCATTCCATTCTCTCCCACTTAGAGGAAGTTCCGCCTTTTCATGAATGAACTCAAGCCAGAATTCATTAAACACGCTCGGCGAACATAATTAATTCATATTTGAAGCACGGTTAATGTCGCCATGTTAATCACATACATACAAATGCCAGCGCCGTCTTCAACAAAATTACCCCCGTCTGGTGCTCAGCCGCCGCGTCGCCCTTGTTTATCATTTACCAATAATTAGTATAATTAACATCGACCCAACGTTATCGATATTAATTGTGTCCCATAATTACACAAGCAATAACCAACGCCGATCGTAGATATCGCGAAATTATCGTGTTTCATCTTGTAATTAAAATCAGTAAACAAAACACCCGTAATTTATACATCAGCTGAAATGTAAATACGCTTTTAAGCCCTTAGATATAAATCGTACTCCACAACTATCACTATATTTGGCACCATTTTATCTTTAAAATTTGAGGGCAGCGTAGTATTTAAAAAAATAATAACTTTTCAAAACATTTTATTAAAAATGTCTAAACATGGTTTCAATACAGACTGGCGTCATTTTAGTCAAATAATTCGTAGTGGTGTTATACTTTCAAAAATGAATATTTGAAATTAAAAAAAAAGTTTTTATTTAAAGCTACGTATAGGACATTTTTGTCTATACGTTTCGCAATTTTATTTTTTATAGATAAAGTAAAACATTGTTATAAAATTAACCATTGCCCATCACAATATAGTAGGCATTAGAAATGGATGATCTACGCAAACGTTCACTCAGGGAGTTGGCTCTTTTCAGAGAGCGAGTGAGTCTGAAAAAAGGAGTGGTCTTTCTATGTCACAACTGACTCATTAGGCCTCATATAGCAGCCACTCTTTTTCCCACCTCGTCACCATTCCTTACTCCATAACTCCCTATCGGCCACCTACCACCGCTTCTGGAGTATTTGGAAATCGGAAAGACAACGAGGAGTGAAGAATGTAGTGAAGCATATTCATTTAATTAGTGCTCCAGTTTTCCTGTTGTGGAGCAACTAGCTGTCGCTAGTAGACTAACATATAATTAACATAATAATTCTAAATAGAATTGTGTAAATTAGAAATAATCAGTTCATTTTTACGAATTCCTAACTATAACATTTTTTAATGTCTGCTTAACTTCCATTTTAATTCCCTAAGGGAACAATATTTGCTAAAACATAATTTTTATTATAAGAAACTATTGCATAACTGAGTGAATACGTTTCAACTTACTTGCTGCGTATAATTGTACGTCCAGCAACCGTGAGCAATCGCCGGCAGTAGCGGGTCGGCACCGCCAATTAAAATATTATTTCGAAACACGTCAGAAAGTTCAAAAAGTATTTACTATGTACAAAATAATATCTTATTATTAAATTAGTGAGTATAAGATGATTACAACAAGTAACTGTTTTATTTTTAATTTTACAGTTAAAATGTTTAATAATTTACAAAATATTTTATATTGCTTGAAGGTAATATATTAAAAAAAAACAATTCAACATTAAAAAAACTATTAAAAACATATTTATTTTTAAAAATTAAATATTATTAAATGCATTTTTTCTCTACTTCTAAGATGTTTGAAAGAAAATTAAAGCGGGGAGTTAATAAAGGAGCCAAAGAGTCAGAGATCCAGATTCGATACCACAAAAAAAACTATTTTGTCCATCTCTAGTAACCATGCGTTGCTTGTCTATTTCGCCACTTCATAGTTTGTGGATTTTTTGCAAAATCTTCCTTCAAATTTCTATTTTCTGTTTCCTCTCTCAGAGCATTAAAGTCTACGTTTGCCTCAAGCATTCTGGATGTTGTCTATTGGAAGATATTTTTTGCAAACGTTGGTCTGACATTCACAGCAAGTGACTAAACCATTTCAATACTATTTCTTTTATCCGTTTAGGGACATCTGGTCCTCCTTCACATTTAAATATTTATTTTTGATATCTTTCCTTTGCGTTTAGATAATTCATATATTACCAGAAATGATTGCTCGTTTTATAAGTTCTTGTTTCTTAAACTCTGTTTCAAAGTTAAATTTTACATTGTGTTACAGGTTTTATAAATTTATTTACATGAATAATTTGTTAAGTGTTTTTAAAATTTTTGTTTGATATTTGTTCAAAACACCACATTGTGTTTTCGCTGCGAATCGATTTATATTACTTAAATACAAAACATTTAGTGAAAGAAATCGATACTTTATATTCGTTAAAAGAGTGATATTGCGTATTCATATTTTACGTCTTATGGAACTTGCTATATTTTATATTAAAACTTGAAGAAATTTTGTAACACTAGAAGTGTTTAAAAAATCTAGAACATTTGTAAAGTTTTTATAGTGACGTAAAGTTTATTTATGATGTACGATTGGAGCCAGTAAATGAGGAGTAACTTTTTTGAAAATTCAAGATAAAAAACCTGCTTAGAGACAAAAACAGTTTTGGAAATTTCCCTTAAGTGACTGTTCGGACTGCAATTTCTTATAAGTTTTTGATAATAATTACCTATTATTTTTGTTCCGTTTTAAAATTCCGAAAACACACCCCCTCCCCCGCTTTGTACGGCCCTGTGACGCTGTAATACCAACTCTATAAATAATAAAACAAAATTAAAATCACATTCAATTACTATTCGTTTGCATAGTTTTATTTCTGACGTCATAACAATGATTTTCCGTTTTCAGTGACTCAATAATGAAAGTATTATCTTCACCTTATGCTTTGTATAAAAGTGTAGGAATACTGTTTAATTAAAAAATTATTACTAGCCATACTTCTGAATGATTTTAATGAAATGGTTTTGTCTCGTAAATATATGCCCTACTTGAAATGAGGCTGTTTATATTTTTTGCGATAAACATTAGTAATTAATATTTAATACTAATATATAACATAATGTTATAATAATAGATAACAATAATAATAATATATAATAATAAATATAATATAATATTATAATAATATATAACATAATTAATTATTATATAATACTAATATATAAAATAAATTTTATAATAATATATAACATAATTGCCTTACTTGAAATGAGGCTGTTTCTATTTTCCGCGATAAACATTAGTAATTAGTATATACAGTAATACTAATATATAACATAATGTTATAATAATATATAACAATAATAATATATAATACTAAAATATAATATAATTTTATAACAATATATAACATAATTAATTAATATATGATACCAATATATAACATAATGTTATAATAATATACAACATTAATAATAATATATGATACTAATATACAACATAATAATATATAACAATAAAAATAATATTTATACTAATATATAATATAAATTTATAATAATATGTAACATAATTAATTAATATATATTACTAATATGTAATGTAATGTTATAATAATATATAATACTAATATATAATATAATAATATATAATATATTTGGGTTTATTATGTGATAATAAGTAAATAAATAAAATTATTCTTCGTTGACTAAAGTGGAAATTGACTTTAAACATTTCTGTTTAAATTACTTGTTCTTGTATTTTTTACAGTTTATATAATTAATAAATTTTAAATGATTTGTTTCTTCATGCTTATAAATAAATGATAATTTTATTAATAGAGTTAATTTAATTTAAAGCATTACATTATTGGCACGTAACAGAAATAATAATGATAAAATTAAAATTTGTTAAAAAATTGAACATAACGTAATAATAACTGTCACGTGAAATACTTTAAAAAATATGTATTTAATATCAACTAATGGGATCAGTTTATTATCAGTTGATACTTGAAGAATTGATAATATTTTCTTTAAAAAAATATTCATATTATTTTATTTTTCTATTAAGTGACCTTAGCTAGCGACCTTAGCTATTCCCGTTAATAATTTACACCGTAAACTCCATAGAATCGAGTTGAAAATTGTAACGTACCATTGACATATAATTTGACAGTAACTCATTCCCACAGATTCTTTCTAAATAAACCATATCCAATTGTACCTTTACGCCTTCTTTCCGCCCTTTATAAACAGCAAAACCCTGAAGGTAGTAAAAACAATGTAAAAGTTACGACTATTTGCTGAGGTTTTTAACCTCAAAATTAATGGCAGCACGTGTTAGATAAAACAATAGGCAGTGTTGGGTTTGTGGCTATTGTGAGTTTCACTGAAGCAGTGGCCACTAGGTCAACTCTGTAACACAGTGATAACATCACACGCAGGTTCTCAAATTACATTAGAGGTTTAAGGCACTTTTTGACAGGGCGCTTTAAACAATGGGAGTTTTTGACAAAGGACACTTTTTTGCATTTTATTCTTCAAGTGTTTTTCAATTTCTTTTATTACTTCACACCCTCTTTATAATATTATTGGTCATGTATATAGTCTAGCTCGTTCTTGTTTCAATCGTTTATATAATATTTTTATTCATCCATTTATGTTCAAATACATTTTTTTAAGGTATAATGGATGACACTTGATTTTAATACAGTTTTTGCAAATATTAATTCACTAATTAAATGTAATGAATTAATTTTAATTTTATATGTGAGAAAAAAATTTCGCAAAAGGGGCAAGGTATGCAATATAGTGGCTTAAAATAAGTGATAACATGATTTCATAAAACAGCTGATTTTATGTTGTAGTTTATGTGTTAAAACAGCTGGGCTAACGCTTAGGTTTGTTACTTTGTTTATATTATTTTAATTACTAAATTAAAAGTAAAAAAATAAGAAAAATTCTTCGTTGACCACAGTAGAAATTGACTTTAAAACTTGTTTGTTTATATTACTTGTTATGGTTTTTTAACAGTTTATATATTTCAGGAATTATAGATGAATTGTTTTTTTTATTTTTATAAAAAAATGATAATTTTAATAATACTGTTAATTTAGTTTAAAGTAATACATTATTGTCAGCTCGCAGCACTGAGTTGGCGCAGGTACGGCTGAATCAGGTCATGCGTAGGATTAACCTATGGATGACAGAACACGGTCTACAGCTGGCCGTTTCCAAGACTGAGATAGTTTTATTATCTGGAAGGAGGATGCCGATGGTGGTACCAATGGTTGTGAGACAGGAGACGCTCTTCACTAAGAGAGCGGTGAAGTACTTAGGAGTCAAGCTGGACAACAAGCTGACGTACGGGGAACATCTTCGCATGACCTGTGATAAGGCTGCGGCTGTGACCTCGTCACCACCAAGATTGATGGCTAATGCCGGTGGCCCAAGGGCAAGCAGGAGACGACTCCTATGGTCTACGGTGCAATCCATCATGCTCTACGGTGCTGAAATCTGGGCCGACACTTTGAAGGTACAGAAGTACCGTACCAGACTCGATACGATTCAACGAATGGGAGCGCTAAGAATAGCGAGCGCCTACCGTACTGTTTCGTCGGCAGCTGTGCTGGTTATGGCAGGTGTTGTGCCAATCGACCTATTCTCTCAAGAGAGGAAATTTGTATATAATAACAGTAAAGAGATAGGCAAAATAGAGGCGGTCAAGCGAGCCAGAGCACAAACCACGAACCAATGGCAGCAACGATGGAATCATGAACGGGCAGGTAGGTGGACGTTCCTTCTGATAAGAAGCTTAAAGGAATGGACAGAACGTAGGCACGGGGAAGTGAACTTCTATATCACACAGTTCCTGACAGGCTACGGGTACTTTAGGGCATACCTGTTTAAGATGGGAAAAGTTTTGTCCCAGAACTGCCGGATATGTAGCGACAAACTGGATGACTCGAGGCACACCTTCTTTGAGTGCGCCAGATTCGTAGATTCGATTGATGACACATGCCACGGGTCTCTCCCCAGAGAGCTTTGTGCGGACGATGCTTGCATCGGAATATGGCATCGAAATACATCGAATCTATTCTACGATGTAAAAAAGAAAAAGGATGGCTAGATCCGTAATATAAAGGAGGAAGTATAAGAGGCACCACCCTGAAGTAATGCTTCGGCGGTTCCGGGGTGGAAATCTGCCTGGAGGGTGACGAGTTTAGTGGGTAAACTTTCAGATGTAGAGCCTAGTGCAGTATCGAGAGGAGTCCCACACTCTGTGCATAAAGCATTCTCGTCGTTGAAAAAAAAAAAAAAAAAAAAAAAAATACATTATTGTCAAGTAACAGGAATAAAAATAATAATGCAATTATATTTTGGTCAAAATTGAACAAACCTGATGATAACAGTCAAGTGCAATATACTTGAAACTGTAGAAAAAATATTTATTTAAAATCAACTACTGGAATCAGTTTATTACCAGTTTATACTTGGACAATGGAATTTATAACAACGAACCTGTAAGAGTGCATTGTGGACTTTCATCTGACTTAAAAAACAGTTTAACATAATTTTTCAATCAAATAGAATGGTATAAAACATGGTGGTAAAATATGATTTTTTAGTTTAACATTACATAAGTAATGTAGCAATTTGTATGTTTCTAATTACTCCGGGTAGCGGGTGAGATCTTTTATTATCCGGGTCACGAAAGCCCTACTTCATTCAAGTAGGTATCCCAGTGAAATAAAATTTTTTCGTAACATAACTAAAAAGGAAAGTAAAAGAATATAAATGCTCTTTAAGAAAATGCTTTACTTCAGAAAATGAAAAATGTAATGATATTTAAATCTAGACTCACTCTACAATGTAAAAAGATAACAGTAAAATATAATCTTTATCAAAAGAATCACATTGTTAAATTTATTATTGTGTTGAAAATTGTTTATTGTTGCTAGAGAATGACTTTTCTAACATATAAACATTATTTTTCGTTGACGCATTTTGGATTAACTCAATTCTCAAAACTTCATTACACTACAGAGTATATTAAGCCTACAGTTTAAAGATTTGAGAATGGAGTTAATTCGAAACGTGTCAACGCAAAATAATGTTTTGACTTTAGGAAAGCCAGATGCATGAACTCAAATTTAAAATGAAGTTGACATATATTTAAAATCTCTTTGAAGTAGATACTTCATCTAGTGTAAAATCTCTTTGAAGTAGATACTTCATCTAGTGTAAACATTTTGTATTTCTTAAGCTAAATGTATCAACTAAATCAACAAATCAAAATTAAATAGCAATAAGGCGAAATTATACGAATTGATTGTTAATAATAATTTTCAATTTAAGAGATACTTAAAATTCTTAATCTTACTCATCTTTATTTTGTGAGGAATATTGGTAACATTTGAGTACATAGTTCTGTCTCTCCTAACATAAAAACAAGAGAATGACTTTTCTAACATATAAACATTATTCTTCGTTGACGCATTTCGGACTACCTCCATTCTCAAAACTTCATTACACTACTGGGTACAGTAAGCCTAAAGTTTAAAAATTTGAAAATGGAGTTAATCGGAAACGTGTCAACGCAAAATAAAGTCAGATGTATGAACTCAAATTTAAAATGTAGTTTATATATTTTTAAAATCTCTTTGAAGTAGGCCTAGATAATTCCGAATAAACTAGTGTAAACATTTTGTATTTCTTAGGCTAAATTTATCAAATAAATAGATGAATCAAAATTAAATAGCAATAAGGAGAAATTATACGAGGTAATTGCTAATATTAATTGTCAAATCGAGTTAATTACATTTAAAATTTTTAATATACTAATCTTTATTTCTATTAGGAATAGTGGTATACATTTGAGTAGATAGTTCTGCCTTTCCCTAACATCAAAACATTATTTTTCGTTGACGCATTTCGGAATAACTTCATTCTCAAATTTCAGTAGCCTACATAAAAGAGTATGGTACAGTTTAAAGATTTTAATCCGAAACTTGTCAACGCAAAGTAATGTTAGGAAAGCCAGATTTATGAACTCAAATTTAAAATGAAGTTTACATATTCTTAATATTTCTTTTATAAACAAATCCCAGGCTACGTCTACGAATCGTTGCGCTTGTGTAAGGAGTTAACAAAACAGGCATGTAAGGCCACTGATACAATGCAAAGTTTGAAAGAGTTGTAAAATCAAAACGTGTTAATGAGCTTGAGACAGGGTGCTGTGGGAAATGGTGCTCTCTATTGGCGAGACAAGGCGATTGCGCAAACTTTGAAACATGGCGTCTACAAGCTCAATAACGCGCTCATCATTTTCGCGTTCCCCCCTTCCACAGCTTGCACCTCATTGCTCATTCTTTGACAGTGACAACTCCGGAAGGGGTTGGCTGTTGTACTTCGGATTTCTTCAGATTGACTCGTTGAATCCACAATGAAGTCAACAATGTCCTTAAATTCATTTGATTTTATATAGGCCAAGATTTAACGATAAACACTTCTTTAATTAATGATTTAGGAAATTTATTCACTGCCTATAACAAAATACTGCCTGAAGTTAATATTACTGGAATGGAAAGAATAACATAAAATGGTTTATTTTTCGGAATTTTAATAAATCTTTTACCCTTTAAAATTTGCTTTCATTATTGTTTAATTTTCTAATTTATCGACCGCGTATAAACTGCAACCAATATTTTTCCTTAACACAGCCATCTAAATCTAATTGCGTGTTTGTTACACCTCCTAATAGAGTTGAAACTATGACGACATGCTAAAAACGATGACGTTGTTACATTGTGTTTATATACATCACAAACGTAGATGAAATAGCCATAAAATGAAAAAAAATATTAAACACTAGTTAAATTGATTACAATACTCTAAAATTGTGTTATGTAGAATACTATATATTCCGAGTAAAATAGCAGTTCGAGAAGTTGAAGATTATAAAAAACGCGTAAGGTACTTCAGACCGACTAAGTTAGAAAAGACACGTTTTTGGCAATATAACTACGTAATAAACTAAAGTTATTGAAGTAAGTACAGCTTTAACTCTTTTGGATTACCTTTAAAAAAAATTAGTTTTTGTGATTATATTAGATGTATTACCTTTTTAAAAATATTATTAATATTCAAACAGAATATTATTATTATGACTGAAAAACATTAATAATAGGTTAGGTAAGACACTTTTTTGACAATTCAACTACGTAAAGCACTAAAGTTATTATAGTAATTACAACTTTAACTCTTTTGGATTAACTTCAAAAAAAATTAGTTTTACTGAACATATTAAGTATATTACCTTTTTAAAAACATTATTAATATTAAGACACAGAATATTATTATTCAGACAGAAAAACATCATTAGTAAGACAGAAAATTTTTGCCAATTCATTTACGTAAAACAATAAAGTTATTGAAGTAAGTGCACTTTTAAACTTTTGGATTAACTTTAAAGAAATTAGTTCTACTGAACATATTAGATATATTAATTTTTTTAAAACATTATTAATAATCAGTAGCTCTTACACACAGCGTAATAATTTGTCTAATCTCTTTAATGATGCAGTTGCAAGTGGATCTATCTATTTATAGCAAGTAATGATCGAATGGGGACCTGTTCACAGTGAGCGCGGCCGCAGCAGCAGACAAAGACGGCAAGAAGAAGCACACGAGGCCGACATTCAGTGGGCAACAAATTTTCGCCTTGGAGAAGACGTTTGAGCAGACCAAGTACCTAGCTGGTCCTGAGCGAGCCAAGCTTGCCTACGCCTTAGGGATGACAGAATCTCAAGTAAAGGTGAGATCGTGTTTCCTTTAGAAGTAGTTGTAAGGGGTGAAGAATAGTTAGGCCTATTACGTTCCAAAACGTTTGTTTTTCCAATACAAATTCTACACCAAAACCTAGATTGTATAGTTACACTTTTCTAAAATAGCTCTTACTCTTTTGATTACTGAGGATGACCGTTTCGGGAGAAGTATCCCTATAAAAGAGGTTGTTTTAGTTTTGATTGGGGTAAGATGTGGTATAATAGGGATATTATCCTATTCTACCTATTTTTTTGTTATAATATGAAAAACAAATTGACAAATAGTTTTTTAACATTATCAACAAGTTGACAAATTGAAAAATAATATTAAATTGTATCAAAAGCAAAATGCCCGAATTTAAACTCCAAGTGAACGAAGCTAAAACATTGATAATGCTATATTAAATCATAAAGTTCTTCCAATGTGTTACTTGTTGAGTAATTAATTAAATATTAATGAACTTTCGAACTCTTTTTACAACATTTAACATCAAGTAGAGTAATAGTCAATTTTAAAGAGCTGACTAAATCGTCCGATGAAATTTAGGGGTTAAAATTCATCCCTTACAATCATATTTTGAATTTAACTTGGGAAATTCTACAATTTAGTGTCCATCATTGATGAATGTTTTTTTCTAATACATAATTTTCCATCACGAAGTATTCCATTAATACACGCATATTAGCTCTAACCACAAGTTAATCGCTAGTCCTCCCAACAACCACAGCTTCTCTAGACTAACCACAAGCATAGTCTTCAAACTATGCAGTAGTTTTTAAGCTATTTTATTTCACCCCACCCCTTGCTCAACTAGATTTCACACAACAGTAAATATTCGGTTTTAAAATGGAACATTATAATTTCAATATAGGAGTTCTTGACGTTCATTGACCGATATATCCATAAGGGGTCTCTATAAAAACAAATATTTTAATATTTTTCACCCTTATTTTAATCCCAATATAGTAATTAACAATAAAACTTACTTTTAATATTTACAAATTACATTCAGATGTAAAATTCCGGGTTTAGAACTTTTCGTCCCCTATTAAAAATGTGAATATATCGTCCCACTTTAGGTGGTTTCACCTTGGCCGGTTTGATAATGAACTCCAGGTATTTCTAAGCAGCACCCCGTATCACTTATGTGAAGGGTCGTAGAAAGGTATACGCATAGAATAATTTATCTGGCCGTCCTTCCTTCACAATACTTACAATGGTTCATACCGATTAGGAATATTTTACTTGTCAGATTTACTGTATTAATTTTATTTAAATTATTTGTATCATAAAGATAAACATTGGCGATTTATGAAATCTTCAATTTTAAAAATCATATATTGAAAGTTTCGAAGCATCTTCAGTCACAAGATTCTTCGTTTCCCCACATTTCTTTCTCATAATAAGTTTGTCTATAATATTGTCTACACATAATATGTGCAAGATACTCAATTTTTCGCAATTCAACTGTTGTTCTTTATTATTGATTTACCTCATCTATTGAAAAATCGCATCAATTGTGACAAGAATTGTGTAACACAACCTCAACATTCTGCGGCAGTTGCACAACGCAATCGCCCTCAAATTCTGCTCATATCCTTCTATCAGGCTCCAAGAGTCCGTTCCAAAAAAACAAGAAGGACAACACATCAGCCCCCGGAAGCCTTACCTCAGTGGCCGTAGTCAGATGATCTTGAAAATTCCAACCATTTAGATTTCTCGATTCTAATCCCTACTCATGCCAATGAGCTCTCAGATCATTGATTATGGTGCCCAGATAAGAAATGTGTTGGAACAATAAACTATTTAGTCTTCTACTCTCGTTTGACTATCGGGATTTTACTAAAGGTCATAAATGTAGCCTTCCTGATATTGACCTCCAAACTATGTCTCTGACCTTCTTTACTTATTTTTCAATTACTTCTATTAGTTCACACTCACCTGATATATATCTTGAACAAATTTTCAATCGTTAATAAAATACGTTGTTATTCATTCAATCAAGTTCAAATACATTCCTTTTAACCTATAGAGGATGACAATTGATGTTAATACACCTTTTTCAAATATTTATTAAATAATTAAATTATAAAAATTTGGGGGTCTAGGTCGGATTCGAACTGAGTACCTCCGTGATCGAAGTCTAGTGCTTTGACACTAAGCCTACTTTACCAAAGCTAGAGATATACTTCTCAAAGATGTATATGAATTTTTCTGTTGCCCCCATCTGGTTGTCGTCGAAGCCTCCATTGCACAACCTTAAATTGTTGTCATGGTTACGCAATATCATAAATAACGCTATAGGATTAAAAAGGAATGAATAGAATTAAATAAACAGACAAACTGTATTAACGGGATCGCACCTTGCTTCACAAACGAACAATGCGAAAGAAAAGCGAAAAAAACTACAACACAATGCAAGCGATGGAAAAAGAAGAAAGCGTATAAATAGTAATAAACAAAATAATAATCCAACACAACACAGAAACAAAAATCGAAAATTGCAAGAAAATTCACCCTTTCTATTTTGCCACTTAGTATTGTTATTCTGACACATGTATATACATATTTATATTAATTGTAATTATAAAATAAAAATAAAGTAAAATAAAATTTTCTTTGTTGATTTAAGTAAGAGTTGACTTATTTTTTATTTATAACTTGTTTAAAATTAAAAAAACGGAAGATATTCCATGTCAACGACTATTCCTGAAATTTCTACAAAATGCATTCCCATTTAGTAAAATATCTATGTGGGGATTATTAACAGTCTTCGTGATGATATGGTTTACGGTCTGTCTTAAAATCCAATGATGGAAATATAAAGGTCTGTCTAACGCTCCTCAGACTTCTCAAATCACTAGAGCTAATATGACAGAGGTGGTCTGCATCCAATAGAGGTTTTCGATTATTCTGTTATCTTTTTACCTGTTTGCTTTGAACCAGGGGTTCTTAAAGTGTGGTACGCGTACCCCTTTGGGTACACGAAAATGTACAGGGTGTAGCGGAGCAGGTTAATATAACATTAAACGATTTTTATTTCTTACTGTTTCGTAATCTCGTAAGGTTATAATTTAGGGTTGGAATCTTGCGTGGCCGTGTTACTTGGAACCAACCCTTTACGTTTGGTGCTATTGAAACTTTGAGCAACCTGACAACATTCCATAAGGAACAACTGATTGCATGTCATGTGATCCGACGTTAAAAAATATATTTCAGTTTTACGTGGATCGGTGTTGGAAAGGAGTACTAAGAACTTCCAAATACTGCTATAAATATTCGTATTGGGTTTTCAACTGCATACAATGTGAAAGAGGGTTTTCGAGCTCAACGTATCTAAAAAGTAAGTACAGAAACAAGCTTAATGTTGAAGCTTGATTTAAGGTTGTACTTAGCAGAACTTGAGCCGAACATTGAGGAACTATGTAGACAGAAGCAACCTCATCCTTTTCATTAACTTTTTGTAATGCGTTTCAAATATCTTTCCAAATATATTTTGTTTGTGATGTAAAAAGTGTTTTTATTTAACCGCCCTTCCCAAAAACAAGGAGGTACGCCAGAATTTAATTTTTCATTAAGGGTTACAGTCTAAGAAATGATTGAGAACCCCTCCTTTAAACCATTAATCATTCTCTGATCTTGGACTTTATAAACCAAATATAGGCCTAAATATCGCAGGTCGTATTTCTATGAATAGCTTGAAGTTTCTTCTCGAGAAATAAGCGCATTCCTAAAACCAAATTGTGTAGAACCAGTCTGTGTATTTTTTGTGGAGCATTTTCAAAAGACTTTACATGATTGTTCATAAGACTTATTTTTCTTTAATTTTCACAACTTTTACGTGCACCTTTTATACAGTAAAACCAACAAAAAAATTACTTGTGAAACGCGAACTTTTCTAAGCCGTAGATACGGTTAAATTTTATTATTAAATACCATGAACAATACAAAGTTAAATATAACTTGATTTTTCTGAAAGATTGAGCAAATAAATTAACAAATGATATATGGACGTAGTACTTGCCAATAAATGGCTTAACTTAATGTTAGGGAAACGTCACTAAGAAAAACCATTAACTTCTAAGAAAAATCTTCAACATCTAAGAAAAACCATTAACTTCTAAGAAAAACCATTAACATCTAAGAAAAACCATTAACATCTGAGAAAAACCATTAACATCTAAAAAAACCATTAAGATCTTAGAAAAACCATTTACATCTAAGAAAAACCATAACCGTCTAAGAAAAGCAGTTAATATCTAAGAAAAACCAATAACTTCTAAGAAAAACCATTACCATCTAAGAAAAACCATTAACCTCTAAGAAAAACTAATAACTTCTAAGAAAACCATTAACATCTAAGAAAAACCATTAATTTCTAAGAAAAACCAATAACTTCTAAAAAAAAGTTTTTAATGTATTCATCATTATGTCTTATTGACCATTATTTAATAATCTAAACTAACTTAATCTACCTTAAGTAAAATCTTTCACTAGAACATACAAGGGTAAAGTAAACCTAACATATCTAACTTTATAGTTAGACAGTTTTATAAACTTTATATCTAAATTTATCTTGTTTATTTAACTTTATATTATTTAGAGAAAACACATTTACAAATAAAATCTTAATAATTTCTTCAAAAATTAATGTTTTGGTTTTATAAAACTGTATTAAAACTTGCATCTGTTGGGTTGTATTCGTAAGAGTTTTGAATAAACGTAGTCACGGAATCTTATCCGTGACTCAGCATTGAACAATGCACTGGCCAATTGTGAAACGCGTCTGCAAAAAAAATAATAATAAAATAACAGTAGGCCCTAAATATTGTTTATGCAAATAATATTTATTTTCGCAATTAAGTAAAAAACTGTACGTGAAAGTTTTTTCCATCCCTATCTTTAAAAGTAGGCTAGTGTAATTTTATATTATTTTAACAAAAACAGGTTTTAGTTTATTTAATAGAATTTCCTGAATGAGCAAAAGGTAAATGTGTATTTTATCGTACATAAAACTAATAGGTCTTTAAAAATACTTCAATTACTCTCCAGAGCGTATAGACTAGTGTTCGTTTACTTATTATGTTTAAATTGATTTACAGTAGTCAAATTCTTAGATTTAATCTACATAATGTTTTTGCATTACACCTAAAGGGAAAGTCAACGAGAAGCTTTTGCCAAGCTTTGTCTACAGATGTGCACTTACTTAATGAATGGGCAAACGAACCTTCGAATATTGGATAAAATAGGATTCAATCATCCAGAGCTTGCTAGCATTGATAGAAATAAATATAAGCAGGGCGTCGGTATAAGTTGGGGAGGAGATCTACCCTTATGTCTCTGATTATAGTTACACTAATACGTAAGGGAAGTTAATACTAGGGGTGGAACCGAAACCCCTCATTGCCCATCAATCACACAACTATATCAGGCCTAATTAGTACTTACTCCAAAACAGCAGCAACTGGTTCTCTTTATAAACAACCGGTTGAACTGGCGGAAGGCGAGTTTTTAGTGCTAAATGTGTGCAGTGCATTTTAACAAAAATTTATATGACTGATTAGTTCATAGCTACTTAGGCAATAGAAAGTTTATTCCGAAATAAATTTAATTCAAACGTTTAACTGAAAAACTCCTTTGCCAAAGCTTTTGTATTTTATCTAAGACAACAAAAATAACGCAAATTAAGACTCAAGACTTTCTGATAGCCATCCTAATGTGGGTCATGATTTCGTGAGTCATCCCATTGCAGATAATGATTTTATGATGGTCATCACATTGTGGGTCATGATTTCCCGATAGCCCTCATATTGTGGGTCATGATTTCCTGATATTCATCATATTAACGGTTATTACATCCTGATAGTTGTCACATTGTGGGTCATAATTTTTTGATAGCCCTCATATTGTGAATCATGATTTTTTGATACCCATCCTAATGTGGGTTATATTTTCCTGATAGTTATCCGATCGTGGATAATGACTTTCTGATAGTTATCACATTGTGGGTCATAATTTCCCGATAGCCCTCATATTCTGGGTCATGATTTCCTGATAGTCATCATATTAAGGATCATATTAAGGATATCATGATAGTCATCAAATTGTGGGTCATGATTTTCTGACAGCCCTCATATTGTGAATCACGATTTTCTGAAAGGCACCGCATTATAGGTCATCATATCCTTATAGACACCACGATATGGGTTACATCTCTGATAGTCACCACATTATGTGACATAATTTCCTATTAACCATCACTTTATTGCTAACGATTTTTTTATAGTAATCACATTGTGTGTACTAATTTTCTGATAGTTATCGCTTTTAGTGTCATCATTTTCTGATAGTTATCGCATTGTGGTTGATCGTTTCCTTATAGACAGCACGATATGGGTCATCATTTCCTAAGAGGAATGTAGAAGAATTATAGAAAAATTAATGTGGCGCATGAATAGCCTTTAATAATGTGGTGCAAGCAGGAACATAGTTTAGTTATACAGCCATCAACAGTTATGCAACTATCAACAGCTGTGCAACCATAGACAGCTATGGAACCATTAACAGCTTTGCAACCATCAACAGAAAAACGTATTATCCTATAGCATAGGGGTTGAAATAAATACGTTAAATTCTTTTTTTTAAGCAGATAAGATTAAATATTTAAATAAATTACAAAATATATATATATAATGTTTTTTCAATATACACACATCGAATCGTCAAATTAAAAATCCTCTGTAAAATTTACATTTATCTTGGATTTTAAAAATATTAGAAAACTTATAACTTATCTTAATCTTTTAGTTAAAAACGAAAATAAGTGACAGGTTTTTTCAGTGATATGCAACATTATTGAAATCTTCACGTAGACTACTCGTGAAATAACTGTGTTAAACTTTACAGTTATAAGTCTACTGGATAACTATTACTGCTTTCCATATTGGATTAATAATAAGTTATTAGTCAAAATCAGTTATTATACGTGACAAATGTATGTACCTATAGTGTGTAAAATGTTAGAGAGAAACATTTATATGCGAGATTTAAACAAAAATTGTATTTTCAAATACGGGAACATATTTGATTACAAAATTTTACAATAGAAATAAATAATTATCTTAGTATTTACGCCTATATTAAATAAATTTCCAAATTTGATACATGAATAAGAACAATATGGAAGTGCTAAGCATAATAATGTTCAAGTTTAACAAAAACACGAAACTTGACTTCAAGCATTAAGTTTATGTATACTTTAAAAATTTTTCACTCTTTTACATCAACTAATTAAAAAATTATAGATCCAAAATGTTAAGAGTTTCGACAATATTTTAGTTAAAATTCTTCTAAAACGTTGTTAGTAGCTTTTTACAGTTTTTGTACACTTTCAATTTAATTTAGGTACAATGAGGGACAATTTTCAAATTAAAAATTCGACTAAGCGTTTCTACAAATTGCTTTGTGCCTACAATAGTTTAGGACTGTAGAAAATTTTCAACAAATGTTTTGGTTGTTTTGTTATTTTAACTATAATGAATGAATCTGAAAAAAATAAAATTTTCAAGTGATACAATACTTTAGTAATATATTGAAACAAACCCCTGAAATGCATCCTAAATTAATAACTCTTTTTTCAAAGCTTCCGTGTAGTTAAAATTTCAAGCTTTAAGAAGATTGCCGAGCTGAAGGCAAGTGGTGTAATTTAGTGACAATGTAAGCTTGTAATCTCGGAAGTCCAGGTCATCACCCCCCCCCCCCCCCCGTTCAGCTCTTCGCCGGCCCAGTGTACCGCAACACATCTCCCTGTGGACATACTTTTGTCGCTGTTGACATATTTTTCCACGCCGCTGGGAGCGCCATATTTACATTTTTATTGAAAGAGAGACACGGGGCTTTATTCAATTATCTGGCTAATCCTCCAATTATAGCGCGGCACCGCTGTTGCTATAGCAACAGTATGAGGTGACACCATCTCTCTCTCTCTCTCAACCCCAAACTTATCTGATTTTGCTTGCTTCGCCATCTTGTACGGTCGTGTAATGCAAATAGCTACAAGCTGAACATTTCCTTTACATCAAAACAAGATTCGTCTGCCCCTAATCCGCTGCAAAACTAAGGAGGCTGGCTTGCGTAAAAAAAAGAGTTTAAATATATCGGTTCTTGGAATACAACTGGCGATTAAATGGAGCTGAAATTATTTCTTTTATTGTGGAAGATGCATAATGTGTTACAAGCAACAATAACCGCCAGCATTTGTTATGCTGATACTTTATATGTAATTTATAGCTCAAAACGTAAAACGTCTGCTGAATTATATCAATGTTCCACAAATTAGCTACAATAATATAATCATATCCACTATCATTAACATAATATAGTTTGTTTAGATAGTTTAATATATATCACAAGAAAATATATATTACTTGACAGAATAAATATGTTTACTTAGGAATAGTAAATATACACTTTATAACATAATAATATGTAAACACTTGCCTATAGTAGCACTTTATTGTTTATGTAAGGGAGGCCATTTATAGAAAGGTGTTCCACTATTAACTCTGACCTTAACAGAAAGGTTTTTACAACTTTTGAGATATGGTCTGAGTTGATAGCGTAACATGCGTTCCGAAACGGCCGTCCTTATTTAAATAAAAAGTAAGTGCTACTATAGGCAAACTTTATATATTAATATATGTTATAAAAACTTGAAAGAGTTGAATATGGGAAAAACATTAATTAATAAATAGAAATGACATTTTTTTACAAATAAATACAATATTTAACTATTTTGAAGCTATTTACAAAAATATGACATGAAGAGTTTTTAAATTAACAGAAATGTTTCATATAATTTATACAAGTTAGAAAAATATACAAATATTTAACCCCGGATCAGACAACTCATGGATATTAAGAAATAAGTAAAATTATAAAAAGTAAAGAAGTAACCCAATAATATTCTTTCCACGTCATAGCTATTATTATTTAAATTTTGGTCATATGATTGCGTCAAATATAAGATTGGAGCTGTTCATAGGAGTACCCTAAGTAAATTTAAAGTATTTTTAAAACTGGATTTAATTCTAAACAGTTTTTCCAAGGCGTTGATGTATAATAATAATCCATGTAAGTACTATGAACCATAAATCTTAAAATATTTCAGGTTTTAATTTTTAATTTCTTTGCAAATTTTCCTATTTGATTGGGTACAGAGTAGGTACTTTCCCTTACATAGGTCGAAAAATGGGTTACCTAAACCCCATCTACACTTCCTTAGCTTCTTAAAAACCCCCTTATCTTCTGCCACTTAAAAGGGCTAGTAAAGGTTAACCACCTCCTTATGACTCCATTAAAGAGTAGGTACAAGCCTCTTCGGATATACGACATTGCACGCGTGATAGCACAGGCAACCTTATAAGATGTTCCGAGTTTAAAGTTCCTACTTTTTCCCACCTATGTTAACAGTCTTTCATATTGTTCGAGACGATAAACTTCATGATGGCTGATGGCTTTAGAGCCACAAAAATATCTGTTTCACGAATAATTACACTATATTATTCCAAAACAAGTATCTTTAAACATGTTTCAGAAAATGTAAGTTGGTTAAACGGAGTGTTTACTTTAAAAGGAGATTCTAAACAAATATCATTTAATCTGATACATTCTCCTTGTGTACAATCTTTTAGTCGTTTATGTCATTCACTGTTATTTCTTATTCTGTATTTACTTCTAAATATTTAATTTGAATTATTCTTTGGTTAACAATAATCAATACTTGGACTGAATCATATTATAATCAACAAACTTTCACTGTAAACTAGAATGTTCTAAGTCTATTTAGCAAAAAAGCTCTCATGCTTAAGAGCAAACCTGACAAAGTCCTGCAGAAAGTGTAGCAAACATGCAGGTACTAAACCTCTAGAACGAAATAATAAAAACAACAAAGCTGACCATAATCTACGGAAGTTTTAGCAAAACAGAAAGTACTAAGTCTCTTCAGAAGAATAACACTACGGCTAAACAGCTATACTGACAATGTAGTACAGGAAATATAACAGAACAGAAGGTATTAAACTACTATAGCAAAATATCGTAAACAGCAAACTGATAGCGTTTCACAGAAATTTTAGCAAAACAGAAAGTACTAAGTCTCTTTAGAAGAATAACACTACAGCTAAACAGCTATACTGACAATGTAGTACAGGAAATATAACAGAACAGAAGGTATTAAACTACTATAGCAAAATATCGTAAACAGCAAACTGATAGCGTTTCACAGAAATTTTAGCAAAACAAAAAGTACTAAGTCTCTTTAGAAGAATAACACTACAGCTAAACAGCTATACTGACAATGTAGTACAGGAAATATAACAGAACAGAAGGTATTAAACTACTATAGCAAAATATCGTAAACAGCAAACTGATAGCGTTTCACAGAAATTTTAGCAAAACAGAAAGTACTAAGTCTCTTTAGAAGAATAACACTACAGCTAAACAGCTATACTGACAACATAGTACAAGAAATAATAACAGAACAGAAGGTATTAAACTACTTTAGCAAAATATCGTAAACAGCAAACTGATAGCGTTCAACAGAAATTTTAGCAAAACAGAAGGTACTAAGTCTCTTTAGAAGAATAACACTACAGCTAAACAGCTATACTGACAACATAGTACAAGAAATAATAACAGAACAGAAGGTATTAAACTACTTTAGCAAAATATCGTAAACAGCAAACTGATAGCGTTCAACAGAAATTTTAGCAAAACAGAAAGTACTAAGTCTCTTTAGAAGAATAACCCTACAGCTAAACAGCTATACCGACAACATAGTACAAGAAATAATAACAGAACAGAAGGTATTAAACTACTTTAGCAAAATATCGTAAACAGCAAACTGATAGCGTTCAACAGAAATTTTAGCAAAACAGAAAGTACTAAGTCTCTTTAGAAGAATAACCCTACAGCTAAACAGCTATACTGACAACATAGTACAAGAAATAATAACAGAACAGAAGGTATTAAACTACTATAGCAAAATATCGTAAATAGCTAACTGATAGCGTTCAACAGAAATTTTAGCAAAACAGAAAGTACTAAGTCTCTTTAGAAGAATAACCCTACAGCTAAACAGCTATACTGACAACATAGTACAAGAAATAATAACAGAACAGAAGGTATTAAACTACTATAGCAAAATATCGTAAATAGCTAACTGATAGCGTTCAACAGAAATTTTAGCAAAACAGAAAGTACTAAGTCTCTTTAGAAGAATAACACTACAGCTAAACAGCTATACTCACAATGTAGTACAGGAAATATAACAGAACAGAAGGTAATAAGCCTCTTAAGCAAAATATCCAAAACCACAAACTGATAGCGTTTCACAGAAATTTTAGCAAAACAGAAGGTACTAAGTCTCTTTACAAGAATAACCCTACAGCTAAACAGCTATACTGACAACATAGTACAAGAAATAATAACAGAACAGAAGGTATTAAACTACTTTAGCAAAATATCGTAAACGGCAAACTGATAGCGTTCAACAGAAATTTTAGCAAAACAGAAGGTACTAAGTCTCTTTAGAAGAATAACACTACAGCTAAACAGCTATACTGACAACATAGTACAAGAAATAATAACAGAACAGAAGGTATTAAACTACTTTAGCAAAATATCGTAAACAGCAAACTGATAGCGTTCAACAGAAATTTTAGCAAAACAGAAAGTACTAAGTCTCTTTAGAAGAATAACCCTACAGCTAAACAGCTATACTGACAACATAGTACAAGAAATAATAACAGAACAGAAGGTATTAAACTACTTTAGCAAAATATCGTAAACAGCAAACTGATAGCGTTCAACAGAAATTTTAGCAAAACAGAAAGTACTAAGTCTCTTTACAAGAATAACCCTACAGCTAAACAGCTATACTGACAACATAGTACAAGAAATAATAACAGAACAGAAGGTATTAAACTACTATAGCAAAATATCGTAAATAGCAAACTGATAGCGTTCAACAGAAATATTAGTAAATCAAAAGGTACTAAGTCTCTTTAGAAGAATAACACTACAGCTAAACAGCTATACTGACAACATAGTACAAGAAATAATAACAGAACAGAAAGTATTAAACTACTATAGCAAAATATCGTAAATAGCAAACTGATAGCGTTCAACAGAAATATTAGTAAATCAAAAGGTACTAAGTCTCTTTAGAAGAATAACACTACAGCTAAACAGCTATACTGACAACATAGTACAAGAAATAATAACAGAACAGAAGGTATTAAACTACTATAGCAAAATATCGTAAACAGCAAACTGATAGCGTTTCACAGAAATTTTAGCAAAACAGAAAGTACTAAGTCTCTTCAGAAGAATAACACTACAGCTAAACAGCTATACTGACAACATAGTACAAGAAATAATAACAGAACAGAAGGTATTAAACTACTATAGCAAAATATCGTAAACAGCAAACTGATAGCGTTTCACAGAAATTTTAGCAAAACAGAAAGTACTAAGTCTCTTCAGAAGAATAACACTACAGCTAAACAGCTATACTGACAACATAGTACAAGAAATAATAACAGAACAGAAGGTATTAAACTACTATAGCAAAATATCGTAAACAGCAAACTGATAGCGTTTCACAGAAATTTTAGCAAAACAGAAAGTACTAAGTCTCTTCAGAAGAATAACACTACAGCTAAACAGCTATACTGACAACATAGTACAAGAAATAATAACAGAACAGAAGGTATTAAACTACTATAGCAAAATATCGTAAACAGCAAACTGATAGCGTTTCACAGAAATTTTAGCAAAACAGAAAGTACTAAGTCTCTTCAGAAGAATAACACTACAGCTAAACAGTTATACTGACAACATAGTACAAGAAATAATAACAGAACAGAAGGTATTAAACTACTATAGCAAAATATCGTAAATAGCTAACTGATAACGTTTCACAGAAATGTTAGTAAAGCAGAAGGTAGTAAGTCTCTATAGAGAGGTAACAAAATGAACGTCAAAGAAACCCTGTCTTCGAAGAATACTTGAAGAAAAGATTCTGAGCAGTTATATGCGAATGTGAGAGGCGATATAAAACTCTAGGGAAAGAAGGCTATTATTAATATGTACATATCTTCAGAAGAAGGTGCCCTTACCATACCGGGGATGATTAACTTTAAAAATATAGTAGACATTCGCTTTTGAAGAAATGTAATTAATTATTATACACTTTGGATAACATATTTTTGCTCTCTCATAACGAGGAATAATCTGTTATTATAACGTTTATCGTAATTGAAGTATGAGATTAACATAAAATATATTTGATAATAAATTTAAAAAAAAACTTTTGATAATGTTCTATTTCTCCGCTAGGATTTATAATTTTTTTTTTAATTTGAGCATCATAATTACCTGTCAACCCCAGCACTGTCCCAGTCTCCGCTGACGCATTTCGTAGCACCCCCATCAGTCAGAACCTATTATGAACAGAGAGTTCATAATAGGTTCTGAATTATGGAGTTTGCCGAATCGCGGGGAGGGGGGCAATGCTGGGATAGGCAGGTATTTTTTTATACTCAAAATAAACATCAGAAATTCAAAAAATGTTAAAAAATTATTCTAAGATGCGCTTTCATCAATATTCCCTTCAAAATAATGTCTATTCTCTTTTCCTATTTGAAGTTGGCATTAATTAATTATAGCTTTAATTTAGATGAAGTAAATTTATTTTTCAATTATATTTGATATTCACTTGTTTTGAGACACTGTTTAGAAAAGTGTTAAATATTTCTTTAGTTATAACGATAGTACATACATATATAATCTGTTTATTAGAGTAATAAAAACTATTTAATAATAAAGGACAAGATGCAGGCCCCTAACTGTTATATTTAAATGATACGTATAATTCATTGTAACAACCGTTTGATTTTAAATAGTTTTATGAAGGGGGGTTTATCTAGAATCTAAAGACATGTTTCAATTAAAAAGATCGCGCATTTTGATTGTATGTAACATTAGTCCGCGCCTTTTAATCAGATCACACAGCGCTGATGCGTTGTCCAATTTAATATCGAGCCTACAAACTGTGACGAATACAGCCGCTTTTAATATTATTTGAGAATGGGGTCGCTTCTCTGATCCGATTAGCAGTTGACTCTTTGTGGTCTTTTCGAGGGGGTGCCATATGCGGCCCAACAGCTCGGCCGAACCATCTGCCCCCAGCACACTACGGATCTGTGCTTTTTGTAAACAGTGCAGGCATATATTTTGTATTTTTTTCCAGCGAAATAACATTTCTAACGAATTAGGCGAGTTTATTACATCCACTACATTTAGCAATAAATTGGGCGAAAAATGTAGCCAGTTCCGACGGAAACGTTGCGCATTGTCGTTAAGGTAATTGCCTAGAAGTTGAATTTATGTCACTTGGAATTTATGTTACACTTTACGAGAAAAGATTTCACGTTTATTATAAAATAAATATGTAACAATTTGGTGCTAAACTTTAATTTAATTTTGTGTATCTAATATAAACGTTTTATTGTTTTAAGGACGCAAAGTTTTAGAATGGGCTTTATAACTTTAGCGAATAAAGTGCACTACACTACATAGAATCCAAAGTCCGCTGTCCGGACAGAATCTGGCGCGATACTTGTCTAAACGGTGACGAGCCCCCAACCCTCTAGTAGCCGCTAACACTTTCATCATATTCCTCTTGTACTCATTCTATAGTAATAAGCAATAGACCAAAAGAGTGAATGAATGGCTTCTAATTTTAGTTTTAATTTTTGTAAATAACCTTTTAACGTTTCATTTAGAAAACTTAATTATAAAAATTTTTTTGTCCCCAATAGAGAACAGGTGTAGTTCAAGTAAACGAGTACACAAGCGAGATATTTTGTTCCTCTTATCAGACTGCCGGCAAATCATTAAAGTCATTTTAATATCAGTATTTGTCACCAAATTAGTAGGTGAAAGGTGGTAGTCTTAAATACACACGTTTTTTAAAATGTTTACACTGTAATTTAGAATGTGCATTTCCATTAATAAGTATTACACACAGCTATTTCTGAAATATGTCTTCCTTACTACAAATCTCTTACTCTTTATCCCTCCTTCCTCCATCTCCCTATACTCCTACTACCTCCCTCAGCCTCTTCCTTAAACCCCTTCCCTCACTCCCCCTCATCCTTTACCATCACTTTCTTCCATCATCTTCTTCCATTACTCTCCACTCTCACCCTCATAACCTACGTACCTTCCTCACACTTCTCCCTCATTCTCCTCTCTCCTTCTTCCCCACCTCTCTCCTCACCCTCCTCCATCACTCCCCTTCCTCCTCCATCACTCCCCTCCCCTACTCTATGCCTTCCCCTTGCTCCCTAACGCTCCTTCCCTTCGTAACTCTCTCCCCCTCTAACATAAAATATATAAATTTATTAATATTATTAAGTTGTATTCCTTAATTTTTTACTCTTAATCTAAGTTGTAACAACCTAGAATTCCTTCCGTAGTTACCAATTAAGTCACTTTTCTTATTTTCCAAAGCTTAAAATATGTTTGGTTTCGAAATATAAGAAAAAAGTGTATAAGTGGTAAATAAAATTAATGTCGTGTAACTTATTTTTTATGTAGGCCTACTCTTATTGTTTCTGATGTTTGTGAGTTATTGTTCACATCGAGATACTCACAAAATAGATATTAGGTGCGTTTTAATCAGTTCACGGTGTTGGCTGATATTGGTTAACTTTAATGTAAAAGAGTTAGAATTGAAATTTCGGAAAACATAATGGACCGTATTAGGTGATGAACAAAGGATTTTTTATTTTACGGTAATTTAATCATAGAAATTTTGTCTTTGATTTTTGTCTTTAATACTTTTATATGTAATTTATATTGACCTAAGTTAAATATATAGTTCAACCCTCAAAGAACTTTAAAGCCTTCCCAACTTTGACAGAGCTGTAGATTAGGGTGTTATTATATCCTCGGGAGTGGCAGCGTTATCATGTTCACGTGATGTTCCCGTTCCCTTTAAAAAGAAGGGATAAAATAAAATTGATGAACGCGCCGGGTTCGCTAGTCATTTGTCAACCCGCCCGTGGTTGCGGACCCTATCAGTGTTTTTCATCGCCGATAAATAACTTGAAAAACTGAGCCTAGTGTTTTCATTGAGTTTTATCAACAAGCGACCGCAACATGCGGGGTAGGGGATAAATAAAGCACCCCCTCCCGGCGTCATATCGGCTTGTTGTTTTCCAACGAAAATATATTTTTGACTCACTTTCTGCCTGTCGTTTTGATTCACGGTCCCCGGTTGTATTTTTCCAATCATGGCGGATTTTATTGCTCTAATTTTATATGCATGCCATTGGCTATGCATCGGCCTCGTTATCAGATTGGATTTTTGATTTTTCGTTTCGAAAACTGAATTATTCAATCATGAATAAATATGATTTATTGAGTTTACACGTGCTCGGCGGTCGTAATGCTCTACACTCGCAACTGTTTCAGCGATTGGAAAAATGAGAAGATTCAATAGAATTTTATTAAATCATTCTCGACGGTCGAGATCTGTGGGTTTAGTAGGGCTATTCGTAAGTAATTCGATTAATTTTTCAAAATTTTGAAAATTTATTAAACAGCAAATTTGTAACGGTTTTGAGTTTATATTTATGAGTAGATTTATAGTCACACCATAAAATATTTTACTCAAACGCATTTCAACCCAAACATATGATACTACATCATCACCAAAATTTTCCTTTATTTATGGCATGTTTATCAATTTAACTTGGCAAAAACCACTAGTTACAGATATTTTTTCAGCAACCGAGTTTCGACATTCTTCAGTATATTGTTCAATGACGCGAGTAATAGACCAGGCGCCTTGATTTGTTCGTAACTCTTGAGACTTGTCCGTAACTATCTCTCTTTCTTTCTTTGAGCTTAGTCGGATTATTTTGCAAATTATATTTTTACAATTTTTCACTAACTACATAAAATGTTTACACAATACATAAAACTCACGCTTAAAACAGAACAACAGAATGCAATCAACTTGCTGGTACTCACAACCGTTAAACATAAAATAAAACTCAAATTTAAAATATACAGGAAACCAACCACAAAAGACAGAGTAATACACAATACATCCAAACCACCCAATACAACACAAACACGGTGCATTTCCCAATACATCGACTAATAATCATACCTATGAAAAACAAAGACAGAAAAATTAATTCAACAGAATAAAACACATTCTACAAATAAACGAATACAAACACACACTAAGAGACAAAATCTTACTCAAATAACAACACACACAGAACACAACAAACATTACAAAAAACAAAAACGATAAAACACAAAAATAAAGTCCCGAAAACATAAGACAAATCAGCATTCGAAATATCCAAAACAATTAAATAACACCTACACAACACAAAAACACTCCAGAACAACATGATAGAACAAAAATTATACAAAATCACAGGCGATGATTTATCAAGCTATTAAATAGTACAAACAAGAAGATACTTCACCACAACAAAAACTGCGTCGTAACAACACATCCCAGAACACCATAACCCCACAAATTCACTATAAGACCACACCTGAGCAGGTCTGGTCCGTGTATCGAAGTACGTAGAAAAACTAAGTGCAAAACGCGTCTGCTGAGAAATATTTACAAGTAGTAGATACCAAAGACATGATCAATAAGCATTTATTCTAAAACCTTAAGATATATAATTAAAAAATGGCTAGATTTTATACTTAATATGTCTTTTCCAGTTTCCATTTGCTATATAAGGTTTTTCTGGCCCGGTTATAGGTGCATCAGCTATCTAAGCCTTACCCTTATATGCACATTAATACGAGTATGCTTTGCACCACAAACACAATATTTGCCTCCTCTGGTAAATGTTAACCAGCTTTCGTAAATGTATTTGCTCAAACATTTGGTGTCAGTTTGTGGTTTTCCATTCTCTGTTTACTTTAGAGCGAGACTATGTTTCTAATATTGTAACTCCCGTGTTACCACAAGTTTCTCGTAGCACTTGTGTCATGCTTAAATGGATAATTAACATTGCACAACAGACAATCATTCCTAAACTCAAATATACAGATAATTTTCCTTAACATTAAACCAAACAGTCAAGCTGCAGCACTTAACAAGCAAGACTAAAAAAACGTCGGTCAGGCTATTGAAGAGTGAAAAATGTTTATTTGTTAGAGTGATATTTGTCCGACCAAACAACATTTTTACTGTGTGATCTAAATTACTCTAAGCAAAAATCAACATTAAAATCACGAGCTTATTTTCCGCCCAAAATATCTAAAAATAACTTAAAATTAGCTTAAATAAGATACAAAACCTCCACATTACTACTTCGAGCTGCCGATGCCAAAAATAACAACAGCAACAAATTTGGCAAACGATTCTTGAAGACGGAATTCACTTTTGTCAAAATAAGTAGCTATTTGGTGTTATTTTATAATTTTGTTTGTAGTTTTCAGGCGTTCAGGTCCAAAGAAACTCAGGTCTATTTTCTGGATATTTATCCCCCAGACGATGGATAGGATGAGCTTGTGATATAGGTAACATTTTTGGGTACCACGTAAACCCTCGTAGAAAATATAGGGAGTATATGACATCACGACCTTCCTCCCTATAGTTGTCTAACCTTTACACCTCTTTATTAGAAGAAGGATAAAGAAGATGTAGTTAGATAGGCCTGATGAAAGTATATAATGATCCGTGGGAACTAGTAATACCAGGAAATTATGGAATCGCGCAAATACAATTGCTTGTACGAAGCAGAACTACTCTCAAGAAGTCTCATAAATAGGATGTAAGGCAACTACCAGAAGGTTAAATTTTATATGCTGGCACTTGGCTCTTTGGTACAAATTGTGTATTCGTCGTCTAGAAAACATCAGCCACTGTCGTCATCTTTCATGGGGGTTATAAATCGCAACCTACCCATCCCATCCCTTATACAAGAGTAATAAGATGTCAGGCAACTACCAGTAGGTCAAATTTTATAAGCTGGCGCTTGGCTCTTAGGTAGAAATTGTGTATTCGTCGTCTAGAAAACATCAGCCGCTGTCGTCATCTTTCATGGGGGCTATAAATTGAGGCCTATCCGTCCCAACCCTTAGCCAATCCTATTCGCACGCTTCCTTGACGCCCTATTTACATTTTTTGTTATTTTTACTATACATTAAAACGTATTAATAAGTAACAAAATAATGAGTAGACCCTGAGTCGGCGAAGTCCAAGGGTCGATGTTTTTGAAAATGACCTGCAAGCACCTTAACCTTCCCCTCGCCCTCGGCCTCTCGCCAAAATCCGCAAGTGGCACCTTACAAAATGTTAGCTTATACCTAACTGACGTTGACCTTCTGTAAATGCAGCTTTGGGAAAAGTAGTCTACTGAGTTTCTTTGTGACACTCTTTGTAACATTTAACGTAAAATGTTAATCTGAACCGGTTTTTGTATTTTTTAAGATACTGTATACAAATTTATTATTTGTAATAAATATAAAAAAAAACATGTAACACTATTTTTAAAAGGGTAATGTTTGGTAACTTCATTTTCAACTTCTAGATTGTTATAGAAAACACATTATTTTGTTATAAATTTTGTAGTGGACTATGATTTAGCTCGGATCCTAGTCTCCATGATGTATTTGTTGTCGTTATGTTAAATATTTAAATCATAACGATGGTCCGTAACAATCCTTACATTATAATAATATAATATGTATAACTTAAGTTTAAGTGTTAACTCAACTAAACGCCCAGATGATTCTTTGATACGTGTCTGAGGAACAGAGTATTGCACATGAGTTGGTGTTAGTTATATTATTAAATTATTAAAAAGACGAATTATATTAATCCGCTATTAAAGTAAAGAATATTTACGTCCCTAACTTGTCCTCGCAAGCGAAACTCCAAAGATTTTGAACATTAATTTTCAGTTAATGTATTTTAATGAAATATTTTTTTACTAATTATCCTAGTTGTTCAAAGAGAATAGGTTGTAAATAATTTGTGTAAAACCTTTCCTATAAACAATTATGTTAAACTTAGAATTCTTGTGTTGTACATTGAGGTCTCTAAATTATATTTACTAAAACCAGTGCTTACTAATTGTACAGTCTGGTCTTAACACCAAGTACGAAACACGTCTGCTAAAAACATCAGTAAGTAGGGCCTAGTGTTATTTGTCATGGAAATAATGATAAGTCAATTATGTTAAGTTAGTAAAATAATTCGTAGAATAAAATTTGTATTTTAAATTTTCCAGCTGCATTTGGCAAAAACAAAGTACGTTGAAAATAAAACAATTTAAACATCTAATCTTTAAGCATGTTTATTGTTTTTAAATTAATGCTTTCGATGGCTAAAAAAATAACGCCAAATAACAAAAACCGGTAAATGTTTATTTTCAACCAAACTGTAGCTAAAAAAGAAGAAAAAGTTTATTCTGTAACAGAAGTACGGCCTATCAGAAGGAACGGAATGGAGGCAGTATTAAGTGTGATTTCATTAGGAAAACACTCCGCAATGGGGAGGTATTAACGCCAATTAGCCTCCAGGGCACTATGCAACATGGCCGAGGGAAAAAATTAAACGCCGGAATACAGCGGAGTTTTTAATTTAATGGGAATTCGCGGCTTAATCTTCACTCCGAGTTCATAACAGGAGGCAAGGAAAATCTCGTTAGCTTTCAAGGCTTTTATTATGGTAATGCCCGCATCTTGTGAGCTACCTGGCGCTGGCATCCATCTGATAAGTCAAATTAAATTACTCCTGGAAATGGAAACGTGATTTATTTATTTACAGAAACGAATAGCATTTCCATTTATATATTTAAAAAATTAAATATTTTAACATTTTAATAATTTAAATTAATGTAGTTTAATTATTATTTTACACACATACAAACACACACCTAAAACACACACTCACATAAACACACACACACACACACACACACACACACACACACACACACACACAAATTTACAAAAACAAACACTCACATAAACACACACACACACACACACACACACACACACACACACATTTTCAAAAACACACACTCACATAAACACACACACGCACACATTTACAAAAACACACACTCACATAAACACACACTCACATACACACACACACACACACACACACACACACACACACACACACACACACACACACACACAGACACACACACACACACACACACACACACACACACACACACATAAACACACACATAAACACACACGTACACACACACACACACACACTCACATAAACACACACTCTCACATAAACACTCACTCCCCATAAACACGCACACACTATATATATATATATATATATATATATATATATATATATATATATATATATATATATATATATATATATTAACTTTGCGACATTGTTTTCTTGTATTCACTTATCACTTTCACTATATGCTCTTAAACGAGAATCTTACTGAGTATTTATGCCAGTTAACTTTCAAAGATTAAACCAAATAAACAAATTGAAAAAAACAATTCAAAATTGAAATAATTGCAACAAAAGC
The DNA here is from genome assembly GCA_036971475.1 of Prosapia bicincta. NCBI lineage: Eukaryota > Metazoa > Arthropoda > Insecta > Hemiptera > Cercopidae > Prosapia > Prosapia bicincta. The sequence goes on along the minus strand of JBAIZL010000007.1, from coordinate 20,829,178 downwards.
GGACAAAAACAACGCTGCAGTAATCATATTAAAAACAGAATATAACAAAAAAACAGAAGAATTCATAAAATCCAACAAATGCATAGATATAAACCAAGACCCCTATAAAAATTACCAAAACGAAACTATTCAGTTAGCATTAAACAATGACAAAATACTTAAAGTCAACAATCCCATAAGACCCCTAATAAATTTCAAAAATGCACCTTCTAATGAAATACCACAAATAATCGCCAATAACCTAAAACACGAACCTAAACTGGAAAATACATACACCATAAAAAACTCAATTATATTAACTAAAATACGAAAAACAATAAACATAACAAAAAAAAAACAAATTTATATCATTTGATATTACAAACATGTTCTCTAATATACCAATAAACGTAACCATCCAAATAATAGAAAACAAATTAACTGACCTTAAAACCTACCCCAAATACACTAACCAAATTACAAAATGCCTAAAGACCATACTGAACCAAAACTACTTTATATTTAATAAAAAGATATATAAACTAATAGATGGCTTAGATGATCACCCCTCTCAAGTATAATATCGGAAATTTACCTCCAAAACCACGAATAATTCGCACAAACCATACAAATACAGGACCCCATCGAACATTGGATACGATATGTTGACGATGGTTTATACATCTCACAAAATAAAGTAATAAATAATAACATCATCCTAAATGAAATCAACAACGCACACCCTAACTTTAAAATTTACCATGGAGGAAGAAATAAACAATAAAATTAACTATCTAGACCTAACAATAACCAGAAATTCAAATAACAATGAATATTTAATTTATAGGACACCCACACAAATTATTAATACAATACCAAACTACTCTAACCATCCTCCACAACATAAAATGATTGCTTACAACTCACTCTTATACAGAATGCTAAAACGGCTTTTAAAAAATGAAGAAAAAGCCAAAGAAAAACAAATATTATATCAAATAGCCCAAAAAAATGGATACAATAAAATAAACTATAGACAAATTGGAATTTAAAATATTAAATAAAATAAATCATCCTAAAATAGAACTACAAACAACAACAAAATGGGCCACATTCACATACACAGGGTACAACATAAAAGAAATAACTGAAACACTGAAAAATAATAATATTAACATATCTTACAGAAACACGGGAAACATAATCAATAACATAAACCAACCGGACAAAATATGTCTCACTCTTAATATCGGAATATATAAAATCGAATGGCCAGACTGTAATAAAATATACATAGGCCAAACAAAAAATAAATTAAAAGACAGATATCAAGAGGACCTTAATGCATACATCAAACCTCAAACTTACAACTCAAACTTAGCTACACACGCCATCAAAAACAAACACACATTCCCCATTTTAGAAAACGTACATTTAATAAAAAAAAGTACAAAAATGCCTTAAAATGACAATCTGGGGACAACTACAAATTTATAAACATAAAAATAATATCATAAACGAACAAATACAAATAAAATCAAAAAACGATAAATTATTTTACCTAATAGACAAAATTAACCTCAAGACAAACTTAGAAGACTCCAACAGTGCTGAGAATCCGAAAATAGAACAATAACGGTACACCACACCTCGTGACAACGGAAATTCCACAAAACTTGCAGTCTACTACAACCCCCTGTCAGTGATGCTTGATGATGGAGATACTACCAATCTTTGAAAAAGTTAACTCGCATAAATACCAACTAAGATTCTTGTTTAAGTATATATAGTGAAAGTGATAAGTGTTTAAAAGAAAACAGTTTTTTAAAGCTAAATATATATATATATATATATATATATATATATATATATATATATTCCCTCGCTCAGCTGTTGTTAGGTTCACCTCGTCAATGCTAGATAAGATTCTAGCGAAACGTCTAAAGTGCGATTTTATGTACTGCAGAATGAATAGTTGTATTCCTGATAATAACTATTCATCATATATATATATATATATATATATGTGTGTATATATATATATATATATATATATATATATATATATATATAAAGTGCGATTTTATGCACTGCAGAATGAATAGTTGTATTTCTGATAATAACTATTCATCATCATTATCATCATATATATATATGCTATAGACCTATATATCACTTTCATGATATGTACTGAAACAAGAATCCTATTTGGTATTTATGCGAGTTAACATTCAAAGATTGATAGTATCTTCATTGTCGAGCATCAACTGCAAGTGGTGTTGTAGTAGACTGCCAGGTGTGTGGAATCTCCGTTGTCGCGTGGTGAATTGTTCAATTTTCGAATTCACTGCACTGTGGGAAACTTTTATGTATACACACACACACACACACACACACACACACACACACACACACACACACACACACACACACACACACACACACACACACACACACACACATACACATATATATATATATATATATAATCATATTTATATTAAGTTAATGTTATAGACATACATATAATCAATACATATAATAGAAAAATACATGTATTGATATTATTTAATAGTTACTGAAAAATATTTGCAATTTTAAAACAAATTTGACATTATTATGCATTTAGTCATGTATATTATTATTTAGAATAATTTTATTTATGAAAAATTTTAGTACATCCATATGGCAAGACTGTTAGAACATTCAATTTTGCTTTGAGATTGTTAAAATTTGTTTCGTGTCAAAGTTCATTTCTTTTTACCTTCCGACTTGTATCTATTTACCTACACCTTACACACTTTAATACTTTAACTTATATACTCTTTTAAAACTCAACTTGGAATTTATTAATATTTAGTTATATAGGTGATAACGAAATATGCAGGGATTAAATATTTTAAGAGACATTGGATTAGTATTACAACTGCAAAATTAATACATATAGACAGCTGTTACAATGCTACGCCTATATGCACTCAATTAGGAGAGGAAACGAAACATTGTTACAGAGTAAAGCACTTTAATATCCATCAAGTTGAAGTTTCATATAAATCCAAGAATAAGCTCGTTCAGAGACGTAAGGAGCGACACGAGCAAATAATAAAGTGAGGACAGCCCTAAAAGCTGTATGCTAATGCTCAGGCCTACAAGTGTGCTCCATTGTGAACTGTACGCTCAATGATGGATTTTAATTAGTGGAGCGTTGTAAAGACATTAAAAAACAAGAGGCAGAACATGATAAGAGAACATTAATAAAGAGGGATGCTCCTGCAGGGCGCTACATCTACCCCTTTCTATGATAACATCATTACTGGCTCGAATCTCCTCCTTGCGCCCCTTCACCGTAATGTTATTTTATTTCATTATAACCATGGCTATACTAATGAAAGCAGACTAATTGCTTTTTACCCAATAATAAAAGAATATTTTTGCTCAAACAAGATTTTAATTTCCTACTAAGTCCTTGATTATGGCAGACGGTCGTTAATTTTAACTGTTTTTATTTCTTTTAATGATTTTTAATTAAACACAGTCTAGCTTATGCTTTTTAAACATTATTAGTTTTAAAGTTTTTATATGTACGTTTATAAAGTTTGTAGTTAAAAATAATCTGTAATTAAAATGTTAAAATATAAACGTTTTGGGGTGTTTGTTATGGAGGGTTATTTTAGAAGCGGCAACAAAACATATTTCGGTTTGTTTTGCTCCTTATATTTAACTAATTTGTTATATTTTTTAATAGGAAAAATAGAAAGTTATTATGTTATAACTTAGTGTTATTAATTTTTATTATATTGTAATATTTCTAAATTCACAGTTGCTTTCACGTTCTTTTCTTGCACGGATGCATCTAATAATAATGCAGACATAATGAGCTCATAAATAACGCTAATTATCTATAAGAAAAGAAATTAGCTACTACAATAACCATATTGATACATTCAATTAAGTATATTTATACTGTTAGAGAGTGGGGGAAGGAAGGAGTGAAGATATAGGGAGAGGGATGGTGATGAGAGGGGGAGTGGATGAGACGTAAATAAAGGTGATAATAAAGGGGTAAAGAGTAAAGAGGAGATAAAACGTTGTGGAGTTGAAAAGAAGAAGAGAAACGAAGAGGTGCATTGGAGAAAGAGAGAGAGAGAGAGAGAGAGAGAGAGAGAGAGAGAGAGAGAGAAGGGGGCGTTTTCCCTGTAAATACCTTAAAAAAAAACATAAAGTTAAAATAGTACACTATAAAAATCTTTAAAAATATTTATCGGACCATAGAAATGCGGTAGTATGAAACTAAAGTTTCACATGCCTTAACATAAAACGAGATTTTCAAACAATCAACAGCATTTGTATTATATTTGTTTCAAATTTAAAAAAAATGAAAGAGATATTAATTTGATTGAGAAATGAAGTTTAATTATTCACCTAGGAAAGAATGAAAGTGGATGGTAGAATTGGGGGCAAAAAATGTTTTTAATCTGGCACTTAGACAGGCTCGTTTTAAAGGCGGTCGCTATAAGATACTCTGTTGCCGGTCATCGAAAGATGTAAGGTTAGGGGCAAATATGTTTGACGTATGAGTGAAATAATGGAAAAGATACGAGCTCCCCTCATTATCTAAGAGGGGAGGAGCGTGTTTTTCATTTTTACAAAACCGTTGTATAAATGAAGTATTTATTCATTTTCTTAATAATTTCTTACTGAAATTATTTAGTCGTCGACAATGATATACCTTTTTTACTTGTAGTTTTAGAGATACCAGTGACTATTATCAATACGGAGATTAGCAAACGATGAGAATATTTTGGATAGTAACTACAATTATAATATAATATATACTTTGTATAGATAGTATTTAGGGACTACTTATGGCTATAACTTATATAATATTTCATACATGAAGCCAAAACGTACGTTTAAACTATTTCTAAACTAATCACACCATAACAAATAATTGTAGTTTTAAATAAATTTAAAAAATTGTTTATGACTATCCGAACTTTAAATTTAGTAAATTTGTTAAAACTTACTGATAAAAAATTTTTAAAAAATAAATAAATAAACATAAAAAATAACCACAAGAAAAAAATTAATCAACTATTATGTAAAACAAAAACACAACAACCTACTCTCAACCTACACAAAAATTCTACCCCCGTACAGTTAACCTCACTAATACCAAATTCACACAACACGAAATGAATTTAATAAACAAAGGTCTAAAATACAAACTACATTATAAACCAAATAACATAACAAACAGAAACATTATATTACAAACTGAAACAGCCATACAAAAAACCGACACCAAAGACCAAGACTCACTTTGACATGACATAAAAAACCCAACCAAACAGAATAAAATAACCAACAAAAACATGATCAATGGAATTAAAATCGCTGAAAACATAAAAGAAAAAGCCCAACTAAACAACATTACACTCACCACAGCAGACAAAGGCAACACCACAGTAATTATTAATACAAACAGCCTAAATGATAAAATCAATGATTACATAATAAATAATAATATAGTACAACTAAATACAGACCCAACAGAGAAATATCACAGAACCATCAAACAACTAATTAATACATCTAAATACATTATCAACAAAAACAAAAAATCCCACCTAAAACAAATCCACCCTAAAGCACCTACCCTCCGTGCTCTTCCCAAAATTCACAAACCCAACGTCCCCATCCGAGCCATCATCAACTACCAGAATGCCCCCGCACACAAATTAGCAATTTCTCAGTAAGTTTTAACAAATTTACAAATTTTAAAGTTCGGATAGACATAAACTATTGTTCAAGAGATTATAAGATTCACCGAACGTTATGGACTACAAAATTCAAGAAGTTAAATAAATGTTTTAAAAAGAAATAATGGTAGGATAATAGAAAGGTTTTGATGTAATAAACAAATGAAGCAAAACGTAATTATAATTAAAATCATTAAAACTAATCTCATTATATAATGCGCTAACAAACGTTCGGCTAGCAAATCTGGATAAGCTTGGATTCAATACGGTTATATTGGAAGCAATGATGAATCGAGCCAAACCCACCGCAAAAACACCGCCTGTTCTTTTGTACAGACTAAGCATTAGCTAAATGTAAGGGAGTTGAAAATGGAGAGCTAATCCAGGCGGTAGAACGGAGCCGTTCAATATTTTATCACTTAATCCCGTAGGTTGTATAAAAGTAGCTAATTATGGGCACGATAATGTGGTGGCGCAGGAGTCCATCTTGGACTCAGCTGCGCCGTCTTCCCGAGGATTAGGCCTACCAATTGCTTCATTATAAACACATGCGGCCTCCTGTGAAAGGACTATTCAGTGCAAGGATTTAGACATACTCTATCAAGGTTACACAGCAAGCCTGTCGGGGAAATGTTATTGTGTTGTGTGTAACTTCCTAGTGAAATAATACGTTTTGTAAATTAAATAATTATTTCGCTTTATAATTTTTAATAATAGTCTTATAGTATATCTATGCACGTATTATACAAAATAAATTTTACCCAGTAAATATGTTCCATTTACTTGAACGTAACAAAGGACATTGTTTTTAATCGTCCATTTAACAAATTTAACAATTTAAGTTGTAGTTGTAATTCTTAATATAATCATCTTTATTTCTGTCAGAAATGTTAGTATCCATTTGAGTACAATCTTCTGCTCCTCCTAACATCAAAACATTGTCCTTCGTTGACGCGTTTCGGATTAGAGTTTCAAAACTTCAAACCGTACACTCATATTATAAAAACTCAAAGCTGTATTTCTATATTGAATGCAGTTTTGATAATGCAAGAGTACAATTTAAAATTTAGATAATGGAGTTAATTCGAAACGTGTCAATATAGAATAATCTTTTGATGTTAAGAAAGGCAGAAAAAAAATACTTAAATGCAAGCCCAAATTAAGTCATAGCTGTTGAAGAATTGGTGTTTACATTATTTGTTTCCACTAAGTTGATCTATTTGTGATCACTAATACAGGTTAACATATATAAAAATATATAAAGGCAAACCTGTAGTAATACGTACTTTTACTTTTAAATGAGAACCACTATTTTCTAGAGATGATGAATTTGTTAAATCGGGTTAAACTTTTTGGTTTTGGAAAAGAATAGAGCAGTGTTTGAGAATTATTATTATTTGGAGTGGGTAGCTCTAAAAGGTTTTGGCGGTAATTGTATAAAAAATCTTGTGTATTGCAACGTAGGTGTACTCTTAAACTCAGTATATGTGTTTGGTAATACTTGAAATGTTTCCATATTGTTCGATTCTGTGTAATTTTGTAAGATTCACATACGACTCTGATGAAGTTTGAGAAAAATTCTTAATTTTTTTATATGTTTGTGTAGTTTTGGCTTTAGGATGGCATCTGGTGTTTAGCAAAGTGTTATTGAGAATTATGATTTCTGACTATTTTTATGTTCTTGGTGACATGTCAAGATCATGATCCTGACTGATATCGTAACGAGCAATATACGACCCATGATTCATGGCTCACAGCTTGACAAGTAAGAGTCCTTTAAGGGGACACAACGGTACGTCGTGTTGTAAATTCTAGAACTTTCTAGACGTAAGCGGATAGAAATTACTGGAAGCGGCCAGCAGGTATAGGTTTGGGAGATCTTTATGGTAATCTTGTGCGTCTTGTAGGGGTGCAAATGTGTTTAGGGATTTTGAGTTTTCTAGACGGTAAATTAATTTTTGAAAGCATTTGAAGTCATAAAAATAATAAGTAATCCGTCTTCTATTGTACATCAGGATAAGATACATATACCACATACAGTTTTTTAAAAACACTTTAGCGGTGAATATTATTGTACGCAATTCTTTCTTTTAGAAGTAATATAGGCTATATTTGTAGGTTATGTAACGTAATTATGTCTGTTAACAATTGAAGTTCTTTGTTTTAAAAAATGCCGTTATGGCTGCAATGGATCAAGAGGAAGTTTTTGCTTATTTTCTTATATTTTATCATTAAATAGTATAAGTGGTAGTGTGGAAGATGAACATCACGCGTGGTCTTAAACTATAAACAAATTATTGAAATTCCAAAAGTCTGATCCACTAGAAACACAATTAATAACACGGGTTAGAGCTATCAAACGTACCTTGCGGTGGTCAAACCTTGCAAGCTACCTTCGTCTAGGTTAACACCTGAGTATTTATATTAAATAAAAACAACCTCCTACCACAAATTCAAAAATTTTTATTTTAACCTAATGTACATTTCGATTACAAAGTAATCATCTTCAGAGGTATTTTACAAATGACTCAAATGAAGATGATTACTTTGTAATAGAAATGTACATTAGGTTAAAATAAAAATTGTTGAATTTGTGGTAAGAGGTTGTTTTTATTTAATATAAACATTTACGTTGCTTCAAGTTGTTACCTAAGTATTAGTAATCATATCACGAAGGACGGATTTGGGGATGAAAGTTGGGATATAATTGTGAATAAAGAAAGGGTTAAGGAAAATACATGATACCCCTGGTAGAAAATATAGTGGGGATATTCGTGGAAGGATTGGTAAGCTCATAATTTTGTAAATTAAGGGCTTTTAAAAGTAGTTACTAAAAGTTAATGTTTAACAGATAAAAAATCGACTTTGGTGTCGTTTTCCATATTTTTTGGTCAGGAATAAATAACTGATGAAAATAATCAAATTGTGGTTTAAAAAGTAATATATCCTGGTAGTAATCTGAAACCCTTAACGTGACCTATTGGCGGAACAGCTGCAGGCAGCTTCCCAGTTGTAGGGGTTTATTGGGAATGACTGTAGCTAGTTCAGGGTTCAACAATACGTTCATTCGCGTGATAAGAATATTCTTCATACCCTTAAAGTGACTTATTGGCGGAACAGTTGCAGGCAGCTTCGCAGTTGTAGGGGTTTATTGGAAATGACTGTAGCTTGTTCAGGGTTCAACAATACGTTCATCCGCGTGATAAGAATATTCTTCATACTCTTAAAGTGACTTATTGGCGGAACAGTTGCAGGCAGCTTCCCAGTTGTAGGGTTTTATTGGGAATGACTGTCGCTAGCTCAGGGTTCAACAATACGTTCATCCTAGAGATAAGAATATTCTTCATACACTTAAAGTGACTTATTGGCGGAACAGTTGCAGGCAGCTTCCCAGTTGTAGGGATTTATTGGGAATGATTGTAGCTAGTTCAGGGTTCAACAATACGTTCATCCGCGTGATAAGAATATTCTTCATACCCTTAAAGTGACTTATTGGCGAACAGCTGCAGGCACCTTCCGAGTTGTAGGGGTTTATTGAGGATGACTGTAGCTAGTTCAGGGTTCAACAATACGTTCATCCGTGTGATAAGAATATTCTTCAAACACTTAAAGTGACTTATTGGCGGAACAGCTGCAGGCAGCTTCCGAGTTGTAGAGGTTTATTGAGGATGACTGTAGCTAGTTCAGGGTTCAACAATACGTTCATCCGCGTGATAAGAATATTCTTCATACCCTTAAAGTGACTTATTGGCGGAACAGCTGCAGGCAGCTTCCGAGTTGTAGGGGTTTATTGGGGATGACTGTAGCTAGTTCAGGGTTCAACAATACGTTCATCCGCGTGATAAGAATATTCTTCATACCCTTAAAGTGACTTATTAGCGGAACAGCTGGAGGCAGCTTCCCAGTTGTAGGGATTTATTGGGGATGACTGTAGCTAGTTCAGGGTTCAACAATACGTTCATCCGCGTGATAAGAATATTCTTCATACCCTTAAAGTGACTTATTAGCGGAACAGCTGGAGGCAGCTTCCCAGTTGTAGGGATTTATTGGGGATGACTGTAGCTAGTTCAGGGTTCAACAATACGTTCATCCGCGTGATAAGAATATTCTTCATACCCTTAAAGTGACTTATTAGCGGAACAGCTGGAGGCAGCTTCCCAGTTGTAGGGATTTATTGGGGGTGACTGTAGCTAGCTCAGGGTTCAACAATACTTTCGTCCCAGTCATGAGAATATTCCTTAAACATTTAACTCAAGCAATCCTTTGCTCGCCCACAACGCTTACGCACCTTCTTCGAATACTGGAAATAATGGCATGTGTAATTATATGGCGGCAGGGGTGAGTTGTAGGTTAAGCAAGTTGTTTTCCTAATGGCAGTTGGATTAGTTTAGGAGCAAACATATTGTAGGCTACGAGATAAGACTCGGTCTGATTGATGCACAATACATGACGCCTAAATACCCTGTAATTTGCAAATACAGAGCGTAATTACCTCGAGACAGGCTTATCACCCTCCCAGCCATTCCCCTCTCTTCCCTTCTCCTTAATTAAACGGTTCGCTGACTCTCCCCAGAATTTTTATTGGTGTGAATCGTACATATTATTGCAAATATTGTTCTCATTGTGTACAAGCACATACAATTAAATACATAAAATTATTGACTATAGATATATAAAGTTCAAATTATAATCGCATTGTCTACAGATATATACTCACTAACTTCAAGAATATATATATATATATATATATATATATATATTCTTAGGAATAAATATATTCATTAAAAGTATTCTTGTTTTTGAAATATGTTTAATTTATTAACTATATTACAAGAAAACATAGCACCATATTTAATGTATTAATATATATATATATATATATATATATATATATATATATATATATATATATATATTCGCATTCTGTACGTGGTTAAATATATACACTTATTTACTATGAATGAATAACGTTAAAAATATAATAGCATTTACAAGAAAGTTATATATATATGTGTGTGTGTGTGTGTGTGTGTGTGTGTGTGTTTGTTTGTTTGTTTGTGTGTGTGTGTGTATACGCATCAAACACGACGTTAAATATCTAAAATAATATACATGAAAGTTAAATATATATAGTCTATATTTCTCTCTCTCTCTCTCTCTCTCTCTCTCTATATATATATATATATATATATATATATATATATATATATATATATACACGCATTCACTACAAAGGTAATGAAAAAACACATGTAGCCCACATGTACATGCACATGTGAAGACATTTGATTCATATATTGCCAACTACTTACGAATATTTGTTTAAAGGAATATTTATTTCCCTGTCTTGAAATAATTTATTGTGATATATTTAGTTCTGCCTTACTTCCCACGCTTAGGTATAACCCCAATCTATTCCTGCCCAACCTAATCTTACCCAACAAAATCTAGCTCAACCTCACCTAGCCCAACCTAACCTAGCTCAACCTTACATAGCTCAAACTAACTAACCCAACCTGTTCTAACCCAACAAAATCTAATTCTAAGGTACCAAGCCCACCTAATCTAGCCCAACCTAGCCTAGCTCAATCTTACCTAATCCAACCAAACCTTATTCAACTTTACCTAGCCCAACTAAGCCAGTAAAACCTAACCCAGTCCAACCTAAACCCGCTCAACCTAACCTATACAGAATAATATATAGCACTATGTTAAAACCTTTCTATGAAAGCTATAAGAATAGGAAGATGTTTATTTATAATTTATTTATATACTATTATATGGACAGACTCTAGATTTTGAAAGTTTTAGTTATTCTATAAACTTATTATTTTGTTTTTTTGTTTTCAAGGTTTGGTTCCAAAACCGTCGGACAAAATGGCGCAAGAAACACGCGGCGGAAATGGCAACGGCAAAACGCAAGCAAGAGGAAGCAGAAGAGAGCGAAGACGATAGTGACTTGAGAAATAATGCCGCCAAAAGATTGAGGCGAGAATTAGCGGCACATTGCGGCAATCCTGCCATCTAGCATCCAATATGGCCGCCGACACAACAAAACAGTGATTAGGACTGATTTGTGCGGTGGTCAAAGCTAGTGAATCTACTTTTAACTCAATTGTGTATATAATTAAATAACGATGCAATAGACGCTTTTATCTTTCACTGTTTGGCAAAATTTTTAGAAAAATAATCGTTGAAAGTGACAACTATAAGAGTCGGATTAAACTTCTATTTCGAAGGAAAACGGAAATCTCTTAACCTATGATCTATATTTTTTTAGATCCTACGTTTTTAATTAAATAAATGTTTCAGTAATAAAGCAGACAACTCCTTATATTTAATTACTTATACTTTTGTCTGTTTTCAATGTTTAAATCTGTAGTTATAATAATATTTAAGTATATAAATACCAAAAAATATTTTGTTTTTCGTCAATTTTGCCATGCAGTGTTTCAAAAGAGTGGGGTCACATTTTACCTGTAAAATTAAGCAAGCTGCATTCTTGTAAATCAATACTTCGAGATTTTAATGATCGGTTGTAAGAGAATCTTCGCGAAAACCTGTACATAATATGTGAAGTTTGCTGAAATTTTTGTGTTAAGCCGCAATTATTCGACAATCCATTTTTCTAATAGAGATGTGTAACTTCATTCGTTTTTTTTAACAGCGTTTTCGTCTCCATTACTAGTAAAATAACAGAGCTTAAAGGCTGCAAATGCATTTTATTTTCAAGAATTGTGATGTACATTCAGATGTACTTGTTTTGTTTTCTTAGCGAATTGTAAATTGTTTATAGACATTTGTATATACATAATAGGTTTAAGATTAAATATGTTTAAATTATAATATATTATTTCTTATCATAACGTTGATAAGTTGACATGTATGATACATTTAAGAAGTGTGGTGACTTTGGGAAAGGATTGGGTACAATTTATGGTTTTAAAATGTTTTTTTATACAAAGTATAGACTATTAGTTACACTTTCGTCATTCTTTTTAAAAGAGAATATTCTAACATCGGCAGTGTGCGATGTAGTGTAATACTTTCAGAAGTTTTCAGACTCTATTGAAAAAACTGAAGTTTTGTATGTACTCCAAGAATTTCTACATATTTTAGTTTAAAATAGTAAGTTTTATTACTGAAAAACAAGAGTCTAAAAGGGTTTTTATACTTTTGAGCCATTTTCAATTTATAAGACGCTTATATATATATATATATATATATATATATATATATATATATATATATACATATATACATACACACACACACATATATATATATAGGCCTATATATATATATATATATATAATTATTGAATACAAATATTTCAAGTACAAGAATTGTTTTAATTTATATATTTTTCAAAGTTTTTCGTTAGTAAAATAAGTATTAGCATCTTCAAGGTAAACAATGATATAACAAAATATTAAAAAAAATTAAACCATAAGTACTACAATTCAACCATATTTTTATTGATATTTATACTTCTATGAAATTTTTGCCATGCCATCAATGACTTTATAAATATTTTGGTGTTTTGATTTTCCTTGCACTTGTTTATTAACTAATTTGTCTTCAACTTTATGTTTATAAATTTCTTATACATGAAACATTAGATATTTATAATCATAAAGTTGAAGACAAATTATTTAAAGAAAAAATTCGAGTGAAATTATTTATTTCGTTGATCTATGGTGAACTATTTCATTGATAGTATGGTATTACTATTTACATTGATCTCATGGTGAAAATTACATAGAAGTATAAGTACCAATAAAGATATGGTTGGAGGCCTATATATGATTTAACTTGTGTGAAATCTTGTTATATCATTGTTTATCCTGAAGATGCTAATAGTCTACTCATTTTACTAGCGAAATGTTTTGAAAATATATATAAATTAAAACAATTCTTGTATTTGAAATATTTTTATTCATTAACTATATTATACAAGAAAACTACACACACACACACACACACACACACACACACACACACACACACACACACACACACACACACACACACACACACACACACACACACACACACACACACACACACACACACACACACACACACACACACACACACACACACACACACACACACACACACACACACACACACACACACACATACACAAACACACACCTACACACTCACACACACACTCACACACACACACACACACACACACACACACACACACACACACACACACACACACAAACACACACCTACACACTCACACACACACTCACACACACACACACACACACACACACACACACACACACACACACACACACACACACACACACACACACACATACACACACACACACACACACACACACACACACACACACACACATACATAAACACACACCTACACACTCACACACACACTCACACACACACACACACACACACACACACACACACACACACACACACACACACACACACACACACAAACACACACCTACACACTCACACACACACTCACACACACACACACACACACACACACACACACACACACACACACACACACACACACACACACACACACACACACACACACACACACACACATACACACACACACACACACACACACTCACACACACACACACACACACACACACACACACACACACACACACACACACACACACACACACACACACACACACACACACATACACACACACACACACACATACACACACACACACACACACACACACACCTACACACTCACACACACACTCACACACACACACATACACACACAGACACACACACACACACACACACACACACCTACACACTCACACACACACTCACACACACACACATACACACACACACACACACACACACAAACACACACCTACACATTCACACACACACTCACACACACACACACACACACACACACACACACAGCATCACACAAAATTTGATGGGGCGAAGGGTGCTAAAAATATTTATGAAATAAATATTGAATAGTATTGAAAGTAAAGAAATCAAGAGAGAGGACAGCGGAGACGAAACTGATCATCGCTGGTCCCAACAACACGTAAACAGAAGGAATAACATGTAATTCTGTCTAGATAATGAAAGAACATAAGAGTTAGAGCAAAGCCACAGAAAAGGCATGCCACACCTACATATATAGGCTACAGTATTATATGTTGTACCTTTACGTAAATATTATTAGTAGACAGATTTCGGAATATGTTCATCTTAAACACAGATTCGATCAATAATTGTGTCTATTATATACACAGATTTAAAACAATTTGGGAATACATGAACAAAATTTTCATGCGTTTTTAAAATTACAGACTATTTACTAAGTAAGTTATATGTTGCTTTAAAGCTATTGTGATTGGCTCTTAAGTAATCGACAACGGTTAGTTACTTTAAAACAAATTTACAGCCATTCGTAAAAAGATAATACAAACTTGCATATAGTGCTGACCACGTGACCGTACACTTGGCCTTGAGAGATCGCAGTAGGTGAGAGGGGGGTTACAGGGTCAGTATAAATACTCCTACAAACATTGTAAAGATTGTCAAAACACTGACTTGTATGAGACGGTTGATATTAGATGAATTAATTTCCGTATGAAATAACAAACATATATCTTGAAACATGTGTAGACATAATATCGGGTGCAGAAGCTGTTGATGTATCGAACATTCTCAATATGTAACATGATTTTAGAAGTGGTAGTACACGAAAGGCCAAGTGCACGGTACATGGTCAGCACTATACTTTAATTTATACATGAAAATATATTTTATAAATACCTAAGAGAAATTTTAAAAAACAAAAGTTGATTCTAAACATGAGTCTATTAAAACTTCTGATTGACTACTACGTTAGGTGGTAGATATATTTCTTTTACCTAACCTGACCTTGTTGTTAGGAGAATAATACAAGTATACTGTTGTTAGATAAGTAACCTACAATTGACAACTGAACAAATTAACTGTAAGAATTTTGTTAAATATATTTAATTGAAATTAGCGAATAAGTAAATTAATCTATATTTTTTGTTACCAAAGATGTTTTTCTTTTTAATTTTATTTGTAAATAGAATAATCGTAATAGAAAGTTAAGTAAATTTTAATATCATGTGTTTGGAATAGCAATGCCCATGTCAAAGCCTTCGTTACGTCATGTTTTCTTTGCTTCACCGACCGTTCTGTGTATAAATGTCATATCTTTGTAATATACAGAAATCATTATATCGTCTATGCAGTTATTTATTTATTACCCTAACTTTTCCAAAAGTATATTTCATATAACTGTTCATATCACTACTCTTAAAATATTCACGAACATGACCTCGAAACAAATCCTTCACTGGCTAACTGAAATAGACATTTAATTTAACATATTTTATTTTTGTATTGACTTGTAGTTTTTATTCCATTTTGTATAATTTCAAACAAGAATTACTTTATACAATTACTACGATTAAAAATGCTTAAGTGTAAACTTGAATTAAATAAATAAAACCTCCTAAACACAAACTTCTTTCAGTTATATTCTCATGTACATTTCGATTGCATTTGGGATTCTGTCACAATAATCATTATATCAGAGAATTATTAGCCTACATTTAACTAAGTACAAAATAGATTTTTGTTTATTTAATAAAAATCAAGAGGCAATTCATGATAGTTAAGGAGGACTAAATGAATTAAATTACAGTGAATTCCATTTCCAATTCACTGAAATTAACTGTAAATTCATCCGGATTGGCTACTTGTATTATATACTGGCTGTGTTCCACGTTTTTCTCTCCAAGTATATCCACAGCCGCTAACAATTCTTCCTCAAAATTGTAGAAGGCCCAGGAAAAATGATTTTATACTTTTTTAGTCCGTTTTAAAAACGGGTATATTATATATTTTTTAAAATTTAATTTATTACTTTCTGTTTTTTAGTCTAATGTCCGGGTGACAATTTTAATCGATTTTTTTATATTAATGAGACTCCGGAAAGGGACATATATAGTGAATTACCGTTTCACGTCCTGCTTAGATGCCAATGCCTGATATTCTAAATATTGTCTCCTACTCAGTGGCGTAGCCAAGGGGGGTACAGGGGGCTCGTACCCTCCTCCAAACCAAATAGTTTTAGCAAAATATATTAACCTATAAAACAGCGCTAAGTTTTTAGAAAAATATCTTCCCGATGAATCAACAATTGTGTAATTTTAATTGCCAAAAGAAGCATAAAATTTTATTTCTAGGGATAAAATTGTTCAAAATTTCCTCAGGAGGGCTTAGCCCCCTGACTCTGTGGGTATTGCCCCCTTTAAACCATCGTCCTGGCTCCTTCTACATATAGTAGTTAAAATTTCAGGTCTCTAGCTCATACGGATGTTAATTTAAATCCGATTGCAAAATTGCACCCAGACAGATAGACAGATATGACGGAAACCGAACTAATAACGTGGTAAAACCAAGAGACAGTTGATTCAAATTGTTATGAATTTGGAAAATTATCTTAACTTTTGGACTCTTATCAAAAAAAGGCGCAAGTAACCTATATTATTCAAAACAACGAAATAAAGCGATGTATGTATTGTGTGTTAATGTGATACATCATAAGTAAAGAAATATTATTCGGTTAGTGCTGTATCTAAAAACGGACTCATTATTGACAAACCGACTGCAATGTGCAAACAAGAGCAAAGCAACTAATATTATGCTGTCCTCTCTGATTGTGGATAATGTGTATTAATTTTACTAAAGCTGTTTTAATGTGTAATAAATTATTTAGTCTCTTAAGGGAGTGAAATGTTTTTAGGTAATCTAGTAGCAAAAGCATAATTCCAAGCGTGCTCCTTATCAGATGCTATAATAAGTGATTAAACAATTCATAAATTTCATGACTTAGTTGTTTGTCCTGCATCTATATGTTAACCTTCTAATTATGTAGTTTCCTTTTGAATTATTTGAATTCAATCAATTTATAAATTACAATAATTCAGGATCGCATAAAATGTACAAAAATCAAAACATTTTAAAAATTATTTTATATTTTTTTTTATTTGTATTTTTAGGAATTTTAATTTCAAATGAAATGGGGGAATATTTATAAGACTAATAATCCTTGAAGTTTTCCATCTAAGTATAGTGCGGACTACTTGACCGTGCACTTGGCCTTGAGAGATCGCATTAGGCGAGACGGGTGATAGATAATATAAATACTTTTCTACAAGCAACATAAGGACTGATAAACACTGACTTGCAGGAGATGACCAATACTAGATAAATCCAAAGATAAATTAGCTTCCGCATGAAATAACAGAAGCTGTTGATTCATAGAACACTCTGAGTATGTAACATGTATCAAGAAATGGTAGTCTACACGAGTCATCTCACAAGGCCAATTGCACGGTTACTTGGTTAGCACTATAACGTATATTGATATTTTCAAGACTTTTAACTGGAGACTCTTGAGGATACCAATATGTTACATTGTTGAAAATCTTGGAGCGGGCAGTTTTATAAATATGCTTGTAAAAAATTAATAAACAAATATTTAACTAAAACCCTTGAACAAATAATAATATATCACATTTGACATATTTATGTATGTTCCAATGATTTGATATAAAACTAGTTCCTAAAGTTGAAGAGGGAATCAAATAACAGTACAAATATTTAACTTTCTTTGAAAAAAAACTACATAAAATAAATGCAAACATTTTTTTGTTTTATTACATATATTTATTATTATTATTCTATCTAACCAATAATCTCATTATATTTTCACATTTATTAACTTTATTCAGTCCTAAAACGTGTTTACAACAATGTACGCATATCTATATATTGTTGTAGCTACTATTATCATTCAAGGCAAGTATGTATACATTGAATGTGTAGTAATCTTGTCTTGGGAAGGGTTCTAAACCCTATGAAACTAAACAAAATTAAATGGATGGTGGTCAGTAAAACCCAGTCACCTGTCAGACAGTTGGTAGTAAATAACTGGGTCAAATAACCCAGTTATATCAATATGTAGATTCATAACTGTACTTTGAAACTGTTACTAACTCAATATGGGATCACAATTGGAATTCGTTCTACAATGGAAAAAGCCAGGGTAGCATTTAGCAACGTGCTAAACCCTATTCAGGATTTTTGTAATGAACCTGTCAGAAACTTCTATAAAATTCGTTTGGTGTAATGGAAATAGATTATAGTAAAACGCATTATCATTACAACGTGATTATAATTTGGTTTGCCAAAAAATTGGATATGCGGGATTGTTTATTTCTTTTTCAACTTACACACACGAGATGTAAAGGAAAAGTGCATATATGTAAATCTATGCTGAGGAAATCATTATGTTAATCTAATGCAGTTAAATACTTTATTCAAGTAACCAATTAAATTATAATTTAACCCAAAAACGTGGCCTGTAAATAATTTGAAATAAAAAATTTGGAATACCTTTTAATAATAGTCTTTTTAAAAGAGGGTTTTTTTTATGCTGCTACAGCGTTAAGTCAAACTTAATACATTTATGCTTTTTTACACTTTAAACAAGTTATCGTTTATTTCACTAGTTTACCAAACGTTTCCTTTTTACTTTCTAACACTTCTTCTTATCCGACTTTCGATTATCCGAACCGTTCTCGGATAATAGAGATTCTACTGAATGTGCATATATATGATCATAATTTGTGTAGCACGATCAGCTTCATGATGTAGAAAGTACTAATAAAACTATAAGCCCCTACTGCAGCTTAAAGTTTTTTTTCAGTGATAAAGACATGCTCAAACATTTTTCTTAAACTTGTTTAATGTAGAATAATATTTATTGGGAAAATGTACATCTTGCATCTACTTAAGATAATTCTAGATCCATCCCTGACGTCAGTAAATACGTCTACTGTTGTGACTTCATTAATGGTTTCTTTACAATAAGGATGTTTACGTATTGGAGAGACAACCAAAAGAAGCATATTTTCATAGTTTTCACAACCTAAGGAAAATATTAAATAATTAATACGTAGCATTTAGCCTACTTACAAAATACAATGACGTGTCGTGTGCTAGGAAAATATAACTTCACAGAGAAATATCATCAAAAGTAGAGCAAATAAAACATTTACAATAACACTGACATGACAGATTAAGTCTTGTTGGTCGTATGAATTGTGGAAAACAAATCAAGTTTTCTCTTGGTATTTGTTTTGCTTTTGAAACATATTTTTTAAATTTAATTGTTATAAAAAAGAGACTTTGAACTTGTTTTTTGAAATCAAGGTAATCCTGTGGCTGTAAATAAAGGGTGTTTTAAAAAAATATTCCTATTCCAAAACGCTATATTTATTACAAAAGCTTTACACAAAACAATCTAACATTTAAATACTCACAAAAGAATGTACAAAAAGCATAACAAACGTTCATAGTTTAGTAACGTTGCCGATCCCCTGAGATTCAATATATCTCTCTCTACTACACATTTAGATAACATTCCTCCAGAATTATAGAACAAAAGTGTTATTAAAATACTAAACATGAGGCTCATTTCTAACTAAACGCGTAATCCAAGGTAAGTTAGAAATATACTAGACTTGCTAAACAAACTTAAAGAAATTAATCTAACAGCTTTTAAAATAATTATTTGAAGTATAAACGTTTCTACACTCGAAAACATTATCAGACAGGTAGAAAAAGTGTAGAAATAAACATTAAAGGATGACTATCTTAAAAACTGCTTCGTGATATTTCAAAAGATAACAATTTTTCCTAAAGATTTCATTATTATACCATTCATTTAGCCAATTTATTGAAAGCCAAACAAATTGCTTATAATGAAATAGGCAAAACAATCGATGCCCATTTATAGATTGTTTCAAGGTTAGGTTTAATCATTTTTATAGCCAATTAGCTATATATTTAGGTAAATCATACATTTGATTCAATTACGTGATACCGTGTAATTTCATTTAACAGATATTTTTATATTTCATGTAATCATGTTTTATGTTCATATATAAACAAAGCAACACACACACACACACACACATACACGCGTGCGTGTGTGTGCATATATACAAACAGACACACACGCTCACAAACATACAGACACAGACAAACACACACACACACACACACACACACACACATACGCGCGCGCGCGCACACATACACACACACACACACATACATACAGACACACACGTATAACTTCAACTGTGGATTTTATTAACTGAACGAATGAAGTCTAGTTGACTATTGTATTTATCCAAGCGGCGCACGAGATGCCCTCACCAACTCAAACTACTAGATCAGAGATTTTGCCTTTTAGCTCATGAACATCGCGTGCTAAGGAAGGAAAATAAACAAATTCTTTCACATACCTCCACAGGAAAAGGTCGCATGGCATCATGTCGGGTGATCTAGCCAACGTTGAAGGAAGTTGTGTTCTGGAAACGGCGCACGGCATTGTGAAAGCGTGGTGGTGCTTCATCTTATATAAAGATGAAGTTGTCCAACTCAACAATAAGTGGTGGAAAAACGTAGATCGTCAGTGTAGCAAGATTTAATGCCTAAATAAATCAGTACTTGCGTACCACAAGTTCCACTGTGGCTCGACCGCTACTAGCCAGTCTGCATACTACGACTCTAGCTCTCCTCTAGCCGCGTCTTCAGACTGTGCTGTCCGATTCCAAGCATAACTTAATCAAAACGTGTACTGGCCGTTAAAGATTTTGTAAGCGTAACATAAAAGAGGTGAGTAGGGGAATACGGCCGGCTGTGGTAACTATGACTCACGTTAGAATCTTGCTCATGCCCATGCGTGCATTGGCTTGTTCTACTCCAGCTGACGCAGAGTAAGCCGACGAACTATTACGTCCGACTATCTTATGGTATGTGGTCGGTGTACTTTAGTGAAACATCCCGGAAAGTTCAACCCTTCCACCAAGTCAGGGGTCACTCTCTTTTCCGATTTTTTCAGTTTTTTCCATTTAAATCCCATAGATCTTAAAAGTTTCCACAAAGTTTCATGACTGAAAATAATTTCATTTCCGGATATTCAAGCTTTAAAACTTAAACACATTCTCCAATGTTTGGAGCGCATGATAGGTGGTATGAAATTTAAGAATTTGTTTTCCTAGAGCACATTTTACAAAATTATCGATGTTAACTTTCTGAGTTTTCTTGGACAAATTTTACCTGGTGTACTGAATGTTTCGTTTTCTCCTAGTCGTTTTTCCTTCGTCAATATATTCCTTATTGAATGAACAGATATTCCACAATGGTTTGCCACACGGTTAAGATTCTCAGAAGATATGTTTGTAAATTTATTGATGATAATGCATTTAGTTTGGCTTCTGAGCGCCACTCCTTTGCCGAACAGACTTGTTGTATTATTGTTGAGGCATATTTATTGTTGAAAAATACTTTATTGGTCGATACACTTAAACACTGTCACAGCTACGAAAACGATAACTGAGCTATTTGCTGTGTTATGCATTCCAGTGAGTTACCTATCACTTCCCCCCTCCATTGACGTAATACCCGCACTATTTCTCCCACCATCATATCTGAACCAAATCCGTCTACTTCGCATACGCTAACAAAACTTTGACGTCCTGTACAGTTGTATGTTTTGAAATTCTGCTTAGTTAAGCGTCGCTCTGTGTATACGTACTTTCTACAAAGAATGAATAACTTCTATTAGCCTCCTACACCAATCGGACAATTTTCTCCACTTCAACAATGACAAAGGAGTTTTAGGGTTGTTTAAAATGAAGAAAATCTTACTCTTAATTAATTTCGCCTTCATTCTTTGAAAGCGTTAATAGCTAAGAAAGTGTTGAAATCAACGTAAAATAAACTTATGTTTATGCCCGTCTTATATTCAATGTTATTATCTCGTTAGGTAGAATTATTATTAAAAAATTGTTTGCGATTCAATACATAACTTTAATTAATATTGCTCATTCAACACCATTGGTCAGAATTCCAAGAAAACCAATGTTTGCAGAACATCATTGATTCTTACCTCTCTCATCATCACTCGCCGTTCGAAGGTCAGAGCGGAACTTATAGTACGCTAGTTATAGACGAGCGGTTCACTCAAGACCAGCGCTAGTATATATCAGGTGAGGATTCAAGCTCGAAGCCATGCCTATTCCAATCATGAGATTTGTTTGATTTACCAAGTTAAAATTATATAACCTTTTAAAAAGCCCTGTAGAGTACGTTTTCTGAGTGTTACGCTAAAAAAATTTGACTTTAGCGTTACTACTGCACATTGACATCATCAGTGGTCATTGCACAGCAACGTTAAATTAAAACTAGTAACCCGTCAGGACGCTTTGAAGTAAAACTTCCTTTAAACTCATCAAACACCCTTTGAGATGGAGGAAAAACTAAACTTGCATTATAAGCGTAAAATTTCCGAAAATACTGCCCCGAATATTTCCCAAAAATAATGGAATTGCCACTATTATTTCCGAAATATTGATACCTGGTTCCATATAAAAACTGTTTCTCTTCGTTTCGAGTTAATTTCTTTCATTTTCAAATCCATTGTCCTGTTAAGAAATAACGTGTTTTATCAAATTAAGGGATAACATAGGCTACATTTTTATACAGCTGATTATATTACTCGTAGGCTTAGGCTATATTATTTTATGTATTGCACATTTTACATGGTAATTTTTTTATTTGATAGTGTGATGTATTTTATTCCAATGAACACATTTTCTCAAAACCCTTCTTGATTTCTTTTAAGGGCCATTTTACTCCTTTTTAATTGCTAAAGTCCTATTGTAATTAATTTTATGAATATTTTAAAGAGGTACTTGCACTTAAATAAATCTGGACAAATTAGGTATTGTAGGATACACCATCTCCCGTCAAGATAGAGATGTCTGTAAGTTTGACTTGTTGTTAATGACATACATACGTACACACACACACACACAAATATATATAAAGAACTAAGTGAAAATACAAATACAAGAATTATAATTGAATTTACAATTCAAAGCTTTTCCTTGGCTAACAGTACCAACATCATCAGCTGATTTAGCAGTTCTTTATTAATACACAAGAATACATATTGCGAAATTTATATATACGTATGGTAAAATATAGTAGTCTTCAGCTATGACTGACACCAGAGCATCGTAGATAGTCTTGAGTTGCATTATAAGTTACAGTGTAGTTTAGAAAAATTTCATTCCACAGTTCAGGTTTCGTTTTCTTTCTTCATTTTATACTTTTTTTCCAACAGTGGTTATATAAAGGCAAAATGTCTAAACGCGGTAATTATATAAAATTATAATATATATATCCTATATATATATATATATATATATATATATATATATATATATATATATATATATATATATATTGATAATAATAAAATTCATATGTAAAGTATTTTTCAAGTATCTAATGGTTAAAATCGTATCTTTTATATGTCCATTTTATATTTAACCATTATACGTTATATCTTATATATATATCAAATCACATCTGTATAATCATACTCATTACATTTTTCATCGAATACTTCATTCCTAAAGGATAGTATTAAACTTATGAAAAAAATTCATTTACGTTAGTTTTTCAGTTCCCTAAGTAGATTAACTTAAGGTGTAATATTAAAGTATATAGTTTAAAAATGTATCTACAAAATGTATAAACCATAATTAGTTTTATTTAATTTCTGTTATTTTTTAAATTTAAATAAAGCCTAAATGATAATGGATATTAAATTTAAATTGCAAATAGAACTAAATTAATATTGGAGATTCATAATAGATATATTTTATAGCATATTGTTAAATGCACACAGAAGGCACTATTGCTTTCTTTATGAGCATTTTAACAGAAGTTTAAACGTTAGAGAAGATAAAATTAATAATGAGCTACACAAATATTGTCCCAAGAGTAACAAAAGCGTCCGTTATTTGTTATAAACCGAACGAAAGGTCTTCACTTTATGAGCCATGTCCTCTTCAAGGTTTCATTAGTAGATGTAATGGTATTCCATATAATTTTATTTTATGACAACTCTATTGTTATTTTTATGGCGGTAGAGAGCTTACATCAAGACTGGTTTCTAATACCGTGTCGCACGTATCGCTTTTATTGATGGAGTGCTCTTTTTAATATCAGTTTCTACATCGGTAATGGAAAAAGGAAAACGGTTGAATAAGAAAAGCTATGTAATATTGAGGCGATTGGGTCATAAATCGAAGAACGGAGAGGCGGAGGGAGAGATCTGGCTCGAATCCACGTCCGTGGTTTTCCCCCGTTCCAATAAAAGGAGAAGAGTGGAAGAGTGGCCCAGGTTTAAGCGCGATCATTCTCTTGTTGACACACGAGTATTGAGTAGACCGCGGGATTTGCAGGACCATCGGTAATTGAATAGATAAGAATCAATTGTCTCACTCGGCGCCAGAGCCACGTTGCCATGGTAACAGACCGGCGGCGTAGTTCCACCCCGGAATGTGACCACTCCCAAACTTTGATCCCTCATCATTCCCTTTTCTGATGTATGGACGCGCATTTGATGTCTCATCTTAAGAAAGCAATATACTTGTCCGGCAGAATAAATCCTTCCCTCTTTTTATCACAAGATATCGCGCTTTCTATATCAAAGTGTCCCATTTATTAGTCTAAAAACATGCAAAACTTGTTTCGATATAGCTATCTTATAAGACTTCAAAAACATTTACAAATAATTATAAAAATAATAGATTTCAACTTAAAATAAATATTGATTTATAAAAAATGTAAAAATTTACTTAGTGTCAAATGTTATATTATTTTAGCACCATTTCCTGACGAAATTATTTTTTGTAAACCTCATGCATTTTCGAAAATGTATTGCTTATTTGACGAATTATGATTATTTTTAAATAATTTTAATTTTTGTACTCATCACTGATCTAGTTTAAGATCTACCAAATTTTAAAAATAGCAAAAAAATAATTTACTCTGCAGACCGCTTAAATACTAATCTAATTATCGCTAGTTCGAGTCTCGTTAGTGCCAAATAATTTTTAGGGGATATACACCCTCCAAGTAGCTCTGCATGTGAAAGTACCTAGGGAAATAACGGAAGGTTGAAACGAGGTCACATTTCTTATTTTAAGAAAAATACCTTCCTTTCAAGAAGTTACAGTGAGAGGAAGCTATTGTGTTTACCCAGGAAGGTAAACCCGCTCTATTCTGTCTTCTAAGTCATGTCCATTGATTATAAGGAAGTTGCATGATGCAATCATCTTGAATTCACTGATTAAACTAATTTTAAAAATACATAGCTAAGTGAATACGTAATTGCTTACTTGCTGACGCGTTTCAAAACATTCGTTCCTTTTACGAAGCTAACCCTCTACTGGTCATACTAGAGTATGAGTAGATGGTTAGCTTCGTAAAAGGAACGAATGTTTTGAAACGCGTCAGCAAGTAAGCAATTACGTACTCACTTAGTTAGGTATTTTTAAAATTAGATTATAAGAGGGTCGTCTTATAAAAGATTTATATATTTATGATACAGATGCTTAAAGATAAAAATCAGGAATACTTTTCCACTCTTAATAATAAACACTAGACGAAGCTTTTAACTAGTAGACCAGCTGTTAGAACAATTTTTTTATATACAGTAGAGTTTCGATAATTCGAGGTAGATGGAGCCGAGACCCCCTCGAATTACCAAAAACTCGGATTACACCTATCCGTGTACGTTCCTATCCATAGAAAAAAAGAGTTTTAATGAATCCTAATACTACAATAAAAAATGCACTAAATAACTTTATAGAACTTTATATGAACGCGATTCAACGCGATGAACTTGGAAGCGCGGTTCATTTCCTTTGCCTACCGCATTGATATAAACATTTCTGACTCATTTACTTTGCCTACCGTATTAATATAAACATTTCTTGGAAGCATGACTCATTTCCTTTGCCTAACGTATTGATATAAACATTTCTTGGAAGCCTGACTCATTTCCTCTAAAAACCGTATTGGTATAAACATATCTTGGAAAAACGACTCATTATTTCCTTTTAAACAGATATAATAGGCTCATTTAGAAATATGCTCGAATTTAACGGAAGCTCGTAATATCGGGACTCGAAATTTCGAGACTATTCTAATTCCTACTATGCAACGTATTTAGATCTAATGAACAAAGACACAATACCTTATGTATCTGACCTTAGTTGACATAGTGTCCAAAAGGTTTATTTAATCCCATCACGACATTAAAATTTATTATTGTCATGTTCTTTAAGAACTCAAAATTGTTCAAATGAAACGGAAACCTCAAAACACATTTTTCATTTATATTTTCTTTAAAAAAACCCGCTATTTTGTTTGTAAACGCCCAAGACTTTTCCTGTGAACCTCTTTGTGCATGTCAACCTCGCTTTGCACTAATTGTTACCTAAAAACTGTAGCTACCAGGGAATATAGATATTTTTAAAGTTCTCCAAATGTAATCAGGAAATAATGAAAAGTAATTTGGTTTATTTTATGAATTACTGTCAAAAGCAACAAAAACACAAAGAAGAACAAAATTATAGATAATAATCTCAACAAGAAATGACACTTTTGAGGAACATACAATATTGTAAATAAGAACAATAGTATGCCTATTACAATAGTAATCCTATAATAAAGGCCTGAGACAGCGATGACGAGGTGATATTACCTCACTTAAACGTTTCTACAAGAATAGGTCTACATATAAAGCACAAGACAGTCATACAACATCCAGACAAATATTAGTTATCTCGTTACGTGTGTTACAAGGTATTACAAAAACGGAACACACATGTCGGAAGATATACTAGAAAAGCGTACTGTGCGATGATATAAATGGGCAAAATAGAAACTAAATATTTTATTTATTTATTATTGTATTTTTAAATCAATTAGCCAGTATTACTTTAATCCCTACTAAGGAATGCAATCCCCAAAAATTTTCACATGTACTCAGTCTCTAGATTCAGCCCTTAACTTCCAACCCCAACTTTACCCCTTGACCCATCTTTTTCCTCGAGCAGAAGTAAATTCCACGTCGACATGGACTGGTATCCCCTTTAACTCATGATCTCCAGAAAAGTACGCTTCAGATCTTGTAGCTTGCATCTCCAAATGATCCTTTCATTAACGATAATCCATCCCATGTCCCCAAAATAAGATCGTATTACGATCAAAATCTAAAGGAAACGGACTTTACTGTGTATGTTGCAGACCAAACATCGCCGAAGATTAGGAGGCTGTTCTACAAGTTAGTACGCCTTGCTAAGGCTCGGCAGAAAGACTTTAACACTGAATTCTAGGATCCTTACCTTGACGTCATCGTATTGAAATGTGACCCTTCATCTTTTACGGGCTCTCAAACGGGCTTGTTCACTCCTCTCGTGAAAAAAAAGGCAGATATCTCTCTCAAATCTCCCCTCACCACAACACTCTTGAGGACTACTCCGACTCCATGGACCTGTACTGTAGGTCCTAAGGTGAGGTACTACACATTCTGAGAGACAGAAATCTTTATCGTCAATCTGTCACTAAAACCTCTCAAAACGTTTGGCCTTGATACCATTACCTCTACGAACTTACCACTCTTCTCGCCGCCTTCACCCTTTTCTGCACAACATCGTCAACTTCAATACACTCCTGAGCCATTTTCAATCTTGAAAATTTGGTAAATTATTTTCTTCTCCAAGAAATATACACATCCAACCCGCCATCCAAACTTCTTTTCTCTACATAATCGAAACGTTTCAAAATTTCCCTTCACCTCGTCAATTCTTTGAGATTTTCGGAGACAAGTAATCCGGCTTTTGGCCCTCCAGAAAAATAGAGATTATTTCAGTGATTCGACAATGGTCAAGCGACCGAAAGGTGGCTCATCACATAAGGTAAAATTATTGCACTTAGTGGTGGAATAATGTTTACAACAATAATAACTTTATACAGTCAGTGCATCGGGAAAATAATGGACAACGTGAAATATCACGATATATATATATATATATATATATATATATATATATATATATATATATATATATATGCCATTAACAAAGAAAACCGCAGTCACTGAAAATAGAAGTATTTTATCACCGTAAACCAAAATCACCTATATGCGGCGACGGGCCTTAGAAACTCTACACTGGCTATAAAACATAAGAACCAGAATTTGAACCGGAAGATCGTTCCAAACACCTGCTGCAGACGTAGTCATAATGATTAACATGGGTCGGAGAACGTCAGAGTTGCCGCCATTTTTAAGTCATTCAGATGCCAATATTTCTAAATATTTGACCCAGAACGTCTAAATCGTAGGAGCAATGCGTTTTCTAAATGCATTTGCCGAGAGGGTTTATACCCCCAAACAAATATTAAGAAGTAGATATTGTTTTTTATTTGAATATTTTACAACGCTCCACCCACGTTATGTTAAGTATAGACCTATAACGTTATTGGGGCTTTTACTTTTATTGCTACATCTCTATATCTTTGTAAGTCGTTGCTTTCTTGTCTTTTATGGTTTTGCTTACAGTGATCGTGAAGAAATTTAAATCCCTATTCTTATCATACATAATCGATAATGTAAGTTTCTAGCAAACACTTCTTGAGAAAATTTCTTTTAAAAAGGTGTTTAATTAAATTAAGTTTTTTAAATAAACATTCCGTGTGTTTGCTTAAATATGGTAGACAATAAAGACTGGTTTAAGAAGGCTTATTTTATCAGGGTTTTTCTGTGAAAGATCGAGCAAATAAAACAAAATTAATAATATTAATTTATTTATTAAAACTTCTCTAAATTTAAACTACTTAACTAAGTGAATACGTAATTGCTTACTTGCTGACGCGTTTCAAAACGATCGTTCCTTTTACGAAGCTACTCGTGAGTAGAGGGTTAGCTTCGTAAAAGGAACGATCGTTTTGAAAAGCGTCAGCAAGTAAGCAAATAGGTATTCACTTAGTTAAGTAAATAAAACCTCTAAACCACAAATAACTTTTATTTTAAACCTTATGTACATTTCAATTGCCAAGCAATCATCTTCAGAGGTATTTATAAAATATCACAGTTGCTTCATACAGTTAGTTAAGTAGTTTAAATTTAGTTTAATCAGTAAATTCAAGATGATTACATCAAGAAACTTCAAAACTACTCTGTATTAATTACATTTATTGATTCTGTAAGCACTGAGTTGGTAATTAGTAATTTTGAAAAAATTAATCATTAAAATGTAGTAAGTAATTATGACACTTACTACTACTGCTACGTAGCGCTACAGCCCGGGGCGAGGCTTTTCTTCTTAACAATGTCCTGCTCTGTACTTCTGTCTTTAGCCTTCCGTTTCCATACTCAAGGCCCTGTAGCCATCGTCTTCTTGGTCGCCAACTCTCCTGTTGCCAGTCATAGTGGCATGTAAAAGTTTGCTCGGCATTCTATTGGTGGACGTTCTTATGATGTGAATCATCAGTTCTTGACGTTCATGATAACCCTTACCACGTGTTAAAATAACTTAAATTAAATTTCCTGTGATGTAAAAATCCATATAAAACTGAACAGGCAATATTATTATGACAGAATTGTCTTATTGATATATTTTTTATTGTAGGCCCTATAAAATATTTTGTTCTACCACAAATATTGTTCTTCTTCTTTCTATTACATTAGTATATGCCTATATTAAATAGGATTTTATGAAATTGGATTAGTACATAGTGAAACAAAGTTATACAGCTCCCTGTTATCCTTGAACCCTTCCTCCCATGTTGTTCTTAGTCAATAATTCGTTTACTTTATACTTCCTACTTACGCTAAAGTAATCATATGGAATTTTAAACAAACTCGATTATGACAAAGGCGTTTTCACCTTTAAAACATTGAAACAAACTGATAGATCTATTATTATTGAAAGTATTGTTACTAGCTTCTGTTCAAAGGTTCACTCATAGACTGTGATAAATACCCATTTAGCGTCCTCTTTTACAACTTACCCGTCGTGTGACCCTTAAGAGGCAACGATTACGTCTTCTGGTGCTCCTGTCTTGATATTCTTGTCAACGTCAACAAGATGTCGCTATCCATTACAAACAAGTTTTTGTTAAGTTCTATTCTACTTGCTACAACATAATCTACTTACCCATACTCTGAAGTGTTATTTGTATGTTTAAATAATATTTTAACGTATCATTAACATGATCATCGACCACATCCTTAATTAAAGAGGAAACACCAGTATGTCAATAAGTTGCTGATATCTTTACAGTTATGTGAACAAAACTTTCCTTTCAGGAAGAAATCCATTGGAATTATTTTAATATATAATGTGACGATTGTTTCAGTTCGGCACTTGTTTTATTAACCAATTATGAGACTGTTGATAATGAGAGTAATGTTGTAGGCTATATCATACAATACGAGATTAATGATGTCCTTGTTGTATTGAATATAAATGTTTTCATGAATAAGTATTTAGTGTAAAAGATTTAGGAAGCTTTTCCTGCGTCTTAAACATGGAATATGAATTAGCTATGTACAAATTTTTAAATAGTTTCTTTAGTCGTCTTTACGGGCGCAATCAACATCTGTCTAGGTGGTGTTGGCGCAATATCGTTTACCTGATTTTCAATTTTTCCAAAGAAACAGAAGATATATAGCCGGTATATATATATATATATATATATATATATATACAATTTATTCACTTTGCCATAATTGCAACTCAACGTTTTTTATTATCGGTTAGAAATTTTAAAACAACTCAAAATTGTAAATTCAAAAAATGATATATTTAAAAATCTCAAAAGGAATTATTTCATTAGGTAGGTGATTGAAATTATCTACGAAAGAGTCATTAAAATAGTTATTTTTAATTTAGGATTGTTAATAAATTAACTTTATGAATTTTATAAATATATTTAATAACTTACAGGTCTACAAAAATCTCTGTTTTTGATAAAAAAATTGTTTTTTTGTAATTCAATAATTTAATGTTTCTATTTTAAATTTATTCATTCTAAAACTTAAAAAAATGTTAAAATAATTATGAAATTATAACAGTTATTTATATATTCGCTCTACCAACAAAAAACTCACTATTTTTTTGATTTTTTTATTTTTCTCTATTCAAAAGATTGTAAAAACCTGTTACTTAATGTACGTAATACTTTAACCTGTGTATTTAGTTAGAGTTTAGCTAGTGATAACTATTCACAAAGGTAAAAGTCAAAATAGTGAACTAAAAATCTCACAAAAAATTAGTTTTTAATAAACACACACACAACAAACTAGTTTCGCCTTCCTCAGTACTTGGCTACTACAGTACTAGGCACTGAGGAAGGCGACATCGTCGCCGAAACTAGTTTGTTGTTTGTGTGTTTATTAAAAACTAATTTTTTGTGAGATTTTGAGTTCACTATTTTGACTTTTACTTTAACCTGTTGTTACTGTATTCTACATTTTCTTACCAGCAAAACTTTAAAGTACACCATATTCGTCCCAATTGTAAACAGTAATGTCGAATATCTGTTCTGAAGATATGACTAGATTTTAACGTCCGAAAACGTTTTCACGAAGATACTAAATCGGTAACTCTTGATGTTTAATAAAACGGGTTTAAAAATGCCATTGTTATATTTTGCAATAAATTTCGCCAAAGCTTAACACAAAAACGATCGGCGTTCTGCGTTTCCACATAACACTCTTTTATTGCCAAGTGAATCCCGAGCCGTCACAATTTAATATGGCGTCTTAACAATTACATGTTGAACTCATCACTGCCTATTGTATCAGAGCATTTGATCTAACAGTCGTAAAAGCTCTTTGGATGGCGACATAAAAGTGATTGCCTCCACCCCCTCGCCCCACCCACACCCCTTTCCATGTTTTTATTGGATTATATACCTAACATGCTTCTTAGGAATTACTACAGCTCACTGGGGAGGTTTTAACACATAAAGCGCTCTTATCTTATATTTGTAAGATTTTATTATTGAATGTGAAAAGAAAGGGCGCCATAATGGGGTGGTGTAATGAGTTTATCATTGCTCGCTGTACTTGTAAACAATTAGCAAGGGTTAATGTTGGAATTATTTAAAGAATATTTTTGAACGCATATATTTGCAAGCTACAGCCAAGCCTTTGAGTATACTAGAAATATAGCCTAAACTAGTACACAACTTCTCACATAGTCACCGTAAACCTGTTCTGATTGAATAATTGTTTTGTGAAAAGTTAAGAATCAGTGTATATTTTTCGTAGTTCTCATATTCTTGATTTGTTTCAGAACAATTATCATATTTATACCATATGTTAGATGCTATATAATGTAAGTTAAATGTGTATATTTCTCTCAGTTTGTGAGATTAAATACACAAGAGATATACACTGATATACAACACTTTTCACATAACATGTTCTCAGCAACCTGGTGGCGCTCATTAGTGATTGGCCAAACTCTTATGTAGGTTAATTACTGAAAATGGCAAAATGGTTGCAGAAATAAATTATGGGAGAATAATTTTATTAGAGAATCTGTGTAACAGTAGATATTTATTGTAGTTCTCATACAATAAATTTTTTCGTTTGTTTTACACGGTCAGAACAATTTCTTAATTATAAGATGGATCCACCTTGTACAGACTAAAAGCCGTAGCTTAAAATAAATATACTCTAGATCATAAGTTGTTATAAAATGGCTTGCTGGTGCTCATCGGTGATTGGTCAAACACTCGTGTAGACTAGGATAATTACTGATAAGGAAAACCTGGTTGTCGGGAACATAAATGTTATAATTAAACAATTGTATTGTGAGAAGATTGGCACTATTGTAAATGTATATATTAGGAAACTCTTACCTCACCTCATGTAAATATTGGCATACCAGACACGTGCAAAGAGAACACTTAACAAATCTTAATGTGGGTTATGTATAGTGCGGACCACGTATCCGTGCACTTGGCCTGGCGAGATTTCTCGTGTAATACCATTCCTTAAACATGTAACATATTCAGAATGCTCTGTAGTCCTACATCAGCAGCTTTTGCATCCGATATGTTGACACATATTTCAAGATTGTTTTATATTTCATACAGAAGCTAATTAACTATCGAATTTATCTAATAGTGACCATTTCATGGAAGTCAGTCTTTAACATTCCTTATTATGTTTGTAAGAAAGTATTTATACTGACTCTTAACCTGCTGTCTCGCCTACTGCGATCTCTCAAGGCCAAGTGCACGGTTACGTTATCTGCACTATAAGTAGTAAGAAAATATTCTAATTTGAGGCATTAATAGGTGTTATGTAAAAAGAAGAGATTACAGTTTGCGGCATCATTAAATGATATGTTGCCGCAGCTTGCATACATGGTAAGTCTAAAAACGTATGAAATTTGGAACAACAGCTATGGATTTTCAGTTTTTAGTGTTTAGGCCTACATAAAAATTAAAACAAATGTGTTTTTAACTTACTTTAGAGAAAAGTTCTATTATAATTTTTTATTTTACGTTTATAACGATTTCCATAGACTATTTTTCCCCCGTGATCTATTCAGATATAAATTCTTCAATACATATGTAGTTATTCTGAAGTTTTTAAATAGAGTATATCTATTTATATTTTCTATATATTATATACAAGTAAAATACAACTACATAGGAATGTATTGCAGAATAGAAGGTTTTATAAAAACTTGATAAAATATTATGTTCTATATAATTCATCAAGACTTAGGGCTTGCAAAATCTTTTGCCCATTTTAAAATAGAGTAAGCTTTTTAAAATTTCGTACAAAGGATTCTCGTACAACTCCCATCAGTAAAATATATTTACTGAAAATTTGTAACTCCAGATTACATTTTACTTGATATTTTTCAACAAGAAGTTATGTATAAATCTTAATTCAAAGTTTATATGTAATCCAAATGTTGTATAATTGAAGGACACTTACGATACACAACCTAAATATTTTACTGTTTATTAGAGACGCTATAAATCTCATATGACCCTCTACATGCATAGCTTCTTTTAAAGTACCAACATTTCCAGCAAATTTATTTCTTGTGAACTCTGTTATGCTTTATTAAAGCGTTACATAACAAGATGAAAATTTGTTGTTTGCACAAAACGCTTTTAACATAAACAGAAGTAAATCAAACCAAAATGGCTAAGAATGAGTTCAGTTCGCTGATATTATTTATGGTGCAAGAGAAATCAAAACTCATTCTGTTTGCTGCAAAACAAAATATATATTTTCTTTACAGGGAAGAGAAGGAGAAGATAGGGTCGTAAACATATAGCGGGAAATCATGGTTTAAATGTAGCGAAGCTATACAATGTATTAGCAATACATTAGCCTTGAGGGGGAAGAGCGGC
Organism: Prosapia bicincta; assembly: GCA_036971475.1. Taxonomy (NCBI): domain Eukaryota; kingdom Metazoa; phylum Arthropoda; class Insecta; order Hemiptera; family Cercopidae; genus Prosapia; species Prosapia bicincta. Next base: position 20,793,998 of record JBAIZL010000007.1, on the reverse strand, counting down.
CACCCGTATCTAATGTTATTTTTCAATAAAAAGACGTCTACAACCCCACTGTTAGTTACAAAATTAATACAGATGATTTTCGTTGTCATCACTACACCCCTTCTGTAAGAGTAATTTCTTTGTTTTAATATGTCTAATGGTCCAATAAACTGAGTGGGGAAATGGGTTTTAGGTTAAACTATATTAGCCGTATTGAATTAATAAAACTGTCCCATTATGTAAAATATATAAAGATGAATTATGTAAAATATTTAGTTTATAGAAGTGAAATAAATATTATGTAATACGTAAAAATGGATATAAAACTCAATAAAAAAATGTAATTTCATAATAAACCAATCGTTTAGGTTTTCTAAACAGACTTTTTTATTCTTAAGAGTCTCTGGCCTTGGGTTAAGGGTAGATATAAGGGTACAAGGGTAACCTTTTAGTTAGAGGACATTGACATTGTCTTCTTGTCCTGACAAATTCGCTAGAGCTTGTTCATACCTTCCTCAAGGAGACCCCTCGTAAATTAACAAGCTACCTGCAGCCATATAAATCGGACAACAGCCATATTGTATTGAAGCAGCTTCTGGCGAACGTTGGGGCCTGACTGTAAAATCAAACGTCATCGTGTCGTCTCAGAATATCCGGGTCTCAAAATATGACACGAAACAAGAAAAAAAACAGTCGCAAAATATCCGCAAGGAAAATGGACACCAGTAATTAGTTGCAAAATATTTTTCAAATATTTAATGAGTAATCTATTTTACAGTTTCAAAACAGAAGAAAATTAACAGATATTAAATAGAGCATTATAAAAAAGATTCTTGTAAATTTCGAAAACCACAATAAAACACACACACACACACAAACACACACACACACACACACACACACACACACACACACACACACACAAACACACACACACACAAACACACACACACACACACACACAAACACACACACACACACACACACACACACACACACACAAACACACACACACACACACACACACATACACACACAAACACACACACACACACACACACATACACACACACACACACAAACACACACACACACACACACACACACACACACACAAACACACACACACACACACACACACACACAAACACACACACACACACATACATACATACACACACACACACACACACACACACACACACACACACACACACACACACAAACACACACACACAAACACACACACACACACAAACACACACACACACACACAAACACACACACACACACACAACACACACACACACACACACACACAAACACACACACACACACACACACACACACACACACAAACACACACACACACACACACACAAACACACACACACACACACACACTCTCTCGAATTTTATGTCTAGTGACCTTTAGCGCTTTCTGACGTTTTCCAACAATCCAGTAATAATTCACTGTACAAAACATTCAAAGTCTAAAATGTCAGGACTACCTGTTAAGCCCTTCAGGAAGAAAAATGAGGTGATAAAATATGGTAATCAGTTAACTATGGCCATATTTTATTTGGACAATATCTACTTGCCCCATCTTCAGTTTTATTGCGTTGTTAAAATATATAACCAAATAAACTGAATTCAAATTATTACGTAGATGAATTGGTAGTCACATAAAGTTTTAAGAGAACTACTAGTCTGTGACCAATAAATCACAGACTTGAAGTAGCTACTACTCCTGACTCAAAAGAGTTACAAGAGGAAAGATTTCTGAGTATTGTATTTTGTTTTAATATAATCTTAAGGTTTTATTGAAAATTAGATTAAATTTTAGAATTGAAAAAATTATCAGAAATAAAATATTGATTCAGTAATTTTAACCTTTAACTAAAACATCTGTTATGATATTTAAAATAACCCTGATAAGAAGGGTTTCAGAGAATCCCCTTAGAATTCGGGGTACTTTCTTTCGTGAGCTATTTTTAACATTAACAATTAGAATACATGACGATGGTTGTTGGGAACTTCAAGATTTTACCAACAGTGTTGTAAAATGTTCAAATGTTCACTGGATCTTGCCTTTGCATCAGACTGAACTGAGGTAAGCTCTGTAACCTTTTTTGTAGATTTTTTTCGCCTTCAGAGGAATAGTATGTGGATTCAAGTAGGGGCATAGAACCCTCCGGTAGAAAGTAGCTGTGAAGCTAGGTTTTAGTAGAACAACTGACTGGCTTTGGTGATATAAAATACAAAATGCTTTATGATCTCAACAAAGTAGGATATCTTCTTGTTAGAAAGCTAAAGGTTCGTGTCTGTTTGCTAACTGTAATTGAACACACGTTTGCCCCGCGCCTGGGTCTCATCTAACGACAAGACATTGTCCCTATGGCATGCCCAGTATCTCAGGCATTCTCCGTCAGCTACTAGGTATACAATAGGTTTGGGAATACGGAATACGTTTTGATGCCACCCTCAGTAGCTTATTAAGGCTATATTTAAATACATATGTCTGTTCCCATCTATTGAGCTACTAGTAACACCTGTTTAGTCTAAATGAAGCCGGGCGTTTCGAGAGTTGTGCCCCATTATTAACTTGAACATTAACTATTTATGAGTTGATAATAGAATGTCCGAAAAAACATTTCTAAAAAAAAAACCGTCCTCGTTATGATAAAAACTAAGCGCTACTAGAGGCAAGTGTGAACTTATATACGTTAAAGTGCATAAGTTTCTATTGTATTACCTTATCAAAGGGCAATTATCATCTTATTAAAGGCCCTAGATAAATTACAAAAATTTAAACCTTTTCTAAGAAATCTAATATTACAAACTTCTTTTATTCTCAATAGCCTACCACTTAATTATATAATTTATCCAACTGAACCACCGACGTTGATAAGTGCATGTTATTGTTACGTCTATAGAATGTTCCTCAAATCATCATCAACAAATATTTTCATCATTAGGTTGTAAATATATTTCTGTTTAAATTAGAACAAGTTAGAAACACACACAAAACATATTGTTAACAAAAAAGCAAAAGTAATAAAATATTGAAGTTCATAAGACTATGAAAAATTTTTATTTAATATTTGAAGAATAAGTTTAATACATTTTTTTACGAATGATTATTATAAGCTCTCTTTTTTAAGCTCTTTTCAAAAAATCCTTCTATTAAGTCACACTCTCCTTATAGACATATATACCTTGTACAAATTTTCATTCGTTAATAAAATAGATTTTTATTCATCCAATCACGTTCAAATACATTTCTTTTAACCTGTAGTGGATGACAATTGTTGTTACCACAGTTTTTTCAATTATTTATTCAATAATTAAATTATAAAAATTTGGAGCCTAGGTCGAATTCGAACTGAGTATCTTCACGTTCAAAGTCTAACGCTTTGGCACTTATTCAACTTTCTCATAGCTAGAAGTGTATTTCTCAATGAGGTTTATGAATTTTTCCTTTGCCCCTATTTGGTTGTAGTCGAAACCTCCATTGTGCAACCTGAAATTGTTGCCATGGTTACCACACAATATCATAAATAGTTCTCTAGGATTAAAAATGAATGAAAAGAAAAATAAACAAACAAACTGGATTAACGGTATCGAACATTGCTTCAGAAACGTACAATACGAAAATAAAAAGATAAAAGAAACTACAACACAATGCAAGCGACAAAAAAAAGGAAGCCAATAAATATTAACAAACAAAAATAATAGTCCAACACCATACATAGAAAAGAAAATGGAAAATTGCAGGAAATTCGCTTTCTATTTTGCCACTTAATATTGTTTTTCTGTTATATTTATATACATATTTATAGTATTCGTAATTATAAAATAAAAAGGAACTAAAATAACATTTGTCTTCGTTAATTAAGGTAGGAATTGATTTTAAAAAAAAATTCTATTACTTGTTGAAAAATAATGTTTATAGTATTTAATTTTATTATTTCCTGGCTTTATTTCTCGTATGACAATATAAGCCTACGTCTCGCCAGACGATTTAGAGTAGCCTAATTCACTGTGGAAGCTACTCGCAACAGAATAACGTAACTATACTAATTGAGTAATTATATATCATACCAAGTATTTCTGTATAAACAATAATAATATCTCTTATATTCGTACACGAGAAGATGTTTTCTGTTTTCATTAACACTAAACCCTTCTCCAACTTAGGGGTGGAAAATTACGTCACCCAGGCTCATTCCCAAGAGGACTATAATCTGCGTGTCCCCACAGCATCCCTTCACTTAGTTCGTAACAAATGGTCCATTGAGATGAGTCTATGGGCTGCAATTGAATTATTTTATCACACGCTGGTAATGATATTTCAAGATATTCCCCCTCCGTATTGTTAGTTACGTGTTAGCAAATACGATAACGATTTAGACGAAGAGGAGTGTTGTGTGTTACTAAAATAAACTCTTCTCGAGGTTTGCTATTTTTACTAGTAAATCACAAAACCAGTCAAAACGTACGGGTTATGGCAATGAAATATAGAGGTTCAATTTACATTTTAAAAGTATCTTTGGAGGGTGAATCGTAGGACGTTACGTCACACTTAGGAATTCACACGAAAGTGTGTAACAATTCGGAGATAAAAGGCTTTTATCCAGAAGAAATACGAATTCAAAACATGGCAGATAATTCTAATATCTAGACATGAGTTGAGGTCAATGAATAGCACAAAACATTTATAATTTACATCAATTTTTACATTATATTAATTAAAACAACCTCTCACCACAAATTCATTCCTAGTATACCGCTGAACGAAACTTTAATTTTGTTGGAAGAATTTTTAATTGAAAATAAAATTGAGAATGATAAAGTAAACCAATATGTTAATTTAGCTAGGTGTTGTATGAAACAAAATTATTTTTCATTTAATAATGAATTTTATGAGCAAAAAGATGGTACAGCTATGGGTAATAGCTTATCACCTTTTATAGCTGAACTTTTTATGAACAATTTTGAAAAAGAATTAAAAAATAAACTCTCGTATTTTCCAAAGGTATGGGTTAGGTATGTAGATGACATTTTTGCAATTTTTAATCTTAAAGAATGTAATATTAACAATTTTTTATCAGATAATAACAAACACCATAGAAACATTAAATTTACTTATGAGTTAGAGAAGAATAATAGTTTACCGTTTCTTGATATTTAATGTATACGGAACAATAATGAAATAGAGTTTGATACATATCGCAAAATTACGAATAATAATAGGTATATCCCCGTAGATTCGAACCATTGTATGTCACATAAACTTGCAGTATTTAATAGTATGATTAATAGATTAATTGAAACACCTTTAAATAAAGATAGATTTGAAATTGAACTTGCTAGAATTAAAGAAATAGCCAAATTTAATGGATATGATCCTAAAATTATTAATAATATATTAAGAAAACAGAGTTTGAATAAATTAAGAAAAGATTCCACTACCTTAATACCAGAGAGAGAAACTGTTAAAAATAAATATATTAGTTTACCCTTTGATAAAAGTTTAACAAAAGGTCTAGAAAAAGTTTTTAAAGAAGTAAATTTTAAAGTAGCATATAAGAGCCAAAATAGCCTTAAAAATCTCTTAGGTAACCCAAAAGATAAAATAGAAACATTAGATAAGTCAGGGATTTATAAAGTAACTTGTAATTCTTGTGAAAAGATTTATATTGGTCAAACTAAACGAAAAATTTCCACTAGATTCAAAGAACACATTAGTCATATACAATTTCAAAGGCCAGCGAAATCAAGTGTAGCTGAACATATCTTAGAATCTAATCATAACTTAGATATAAATAACCTTAAATTAATTAAAAATGTTAAATCAAAAAATATGTTAAATAGTTTCGAAAGTATGTTTATTAATAAATATGAAACTAATAAATTATTAAATTCTGACAAAGGGCCTATCCCGAATTACCAATTGTATCTATTAGTTAAGAGATAGTTATAGTTTTAATTGTTAAATGTGTAAATTTAATAATTACTGTAAAATTAAAAAATAATGTAACGGTAACTCCTTCTGTTAGACCAGACATAGTTGTTACTCGTAACATGATTGGTCGGATAGTGTAGGGGGAGTGGCCAAGGAGTTCTCGTTGCTTATAAATACGCATAGGTTTAGCTGTAAGTTAGTTATTTGTAAAAATTTCTCTGAAGATGATTACTTTGTAGTCGAAATGTACATAAGGTTAAAATAAAATTTGTTGAATTTGTGGTGAGAGGTTGTTTTAATTAATATAAACATTTACGCCACAGTTGCTTTAAGTTGTTATCAATTTTTACGTTAACATTTTAGCCATCTTCAGAAAACGAAGCTCTTTTCAAGATTCTAAAAATAAAAAATTTGCAATTATTAACAAACAAAAATAATTTAAATTACAATAATTAAATTTATGCTATAAATTTATCCAACAATAATAATTATTTTTAATGTCAATTAAACATTATCAACAATTTTGTATATAATACGATCTATAAATCTAAGTCTTATAGAAACTACTAAAAATATTTATACCGTAACGCTAATAAAATAGAAAAGTTACAGTAAAAATCACTAAATAGTAGGCTATCATTGTGTTACACATATTTCTGTTGCTTACATATAAATAAATAGATTATGTAAAGACCTATAGAAACGAATCAAGTTATTTGGAGATATTATATACGATTGAAAATGATTAGTGATCAAGCACAATGATATTTAAATCTCCTAGTAAACGTATTGAACATTAAAATATAAGTATTTTGAACAAATTGAGGAACTGATTTTTTTTATTGACGGTTGGAAGTTATTGTATTGTTTACCTTCCATTATCTCTTCCCTCGTTTATCCAGAAATCAGTAATAAACAGTAGGAAAACATTTTTGGGAAGACAATCCTAATAATTATCAATAAAAATGTATTTTTCCTCTACTTTTTTATTTCCCAATTTGTTTTTCTATATCACTTCTAACGTGCCCCGGTAAGTGATATTGTGATATAGGCTCTATACCGTAATACGTGATATGAAATGGTATAGTGATATATCTATTATATCTTTTATATTGACCCTGGATAGAAATTCTTGATTCATCTTCATTTAGAAATATTTCTATATATTTTTAAGTACATTTTTCTGTCTTTCTTATCATTACAATATTTTCCTCTCTTAACTCCTCGAATTAAATTGAGAGTACGATTCAAGTTTTAAAAATGGAGTCATTGCGTAACACGTCAACAGAGAAAAATATCGCAATGTTAGGAAAGGCAGAAAAATGTGCTCAAATATATAGAGCCTGGATGGAATTTGCTCCTTCATAATATTTCTACCAAAGCCTTAATTATCATAAATTCGAGTAATTTTTTCATTCGGAATTATGGAGAGTTCTTATACCACCCAATTACCACCATATTCGTATATCAGAACCTAATATTTGATTTATAGAATGATAAGAACTCTTTTTGAACCCATAGGCCTATATAAAATCGAATGCCCAGAATAACAAATTATACATAGCCCAAAAAAAAAAAAATTTAAGACATATATAAAAGAACATCAAGGCATGGATGTAGTACAGTACGCCAGTTACCCCTTGGTTTGACAAGGGTAGCCAGGTAATTTTCGATCTTCAGACTTTGAGCCAACCACCCTCCACTGTCTCTCTCTCACTCTCGGAGAAAAGGGAAGTGAGATAAAGAGACGGAGGAGACTTTCCACTCCAGTGGGTAGACCAAGAGTTTAAGAGCTTCTTGGAAAACCAAATCACTCTTCTAACTCGTTCGACGGGTCGGCCTTTGATACTACTTCGCCTCGTTTTATTCCATGTCAATAAAGTGTAGGTATAAATCAATTATTTTCTAAAAACTTAGCCATAAATTGTCTATTATCTATTCATAGACTCACCAATTAAATTGGTAGAATAAATAATCAAATCCATTATGTTTAAATTATACAAGAGAGAAATAAAGTACAGAGGTATCAAAACGTCAAAATAACTACAAAGAAAACCAGTTGTTTTTAAGAATTAGAAGAATTTTATTGTTAAAACATCGAAAATAAATGCAATTTTTAGTTTGTAATTATCAAATTCTATTTCGAAGTATACGCAAAATTATACATTAATTAAACAAACAATTATTTCTTTAAGTTTTTAACTAGAGGAAAATGCTTAATCTTGTATGATTTGTAACAAAATGTTGACGCGTTTCGGAATGACTCCATTTTCAAATCTTAAATCGTACTCTCGACTTAAATTGAGAGAGTTTAGGTTTTGAAAATGGAATCATTCCGAAACGCGTCAACAAAAGAAAATATTGTAATGTTAGGAAATGCAGAAAATTTACTGAAATATATAGACCCTGGATAGAATTTGCTCCTTCACAACATTTCTTCCAACGTTTGTTTCATAAATTCGAAGACTTTTTTCGTTCAAATTTCATTGTATAGATATTTTTTATAGCACCCAACTAACACTATATTCGTATTTCGAACTTCCTCATATATAGAACAATCAGAAGAACTATTTTTGTTTCAGGCAAAAATATATAAGCGTCAGTTAAATCGTAGATCTTTTAATAAATAAAATTTCTGAAAGTTCTCTCACGAAAGTTTTCATCATTTATTTAAAATAAACTTATTCCTTTTGTTCTACTACTCTGCTTTTATCGGTCACATAGATCATACCTCAAACACTTTCTTTACCGTAACGTCCAGTATTATTTAGGTCCCTTCAAGCAATGCTTTATCTCTGTAACTTTACTTTCATTGTATGATTGTAAGATATTATTCACATTTTTTACACCTGCTTGGAGATTTGATGTATTTTTGAGATCGATATCATCAAATCTCTAAGAAAAACATTTCTATTCTTTACTATAATCATTGTTAGAGTGGTAACATTGCATTTCTCCACCTCTCTGAGCTAAATCTAGAAACATTTATTTTCTAAAGTCGATTCAAATAAGTACAACATGAAATTTACTACCGGTGGTCTTTTATGTCATTTTTATTTTCACAACAGTTTACCATTGTTTTCGAATCTATCAGTTACGCGCTAGCTATGCACTGCTTATACACTTTACCATACAAGTATGAAAACACTAGCCTATAGATGTGGCCAATTTGGAAACGAGGGCGGTTTTTTTTTAATGTCTCAATACCAACGCAGATCTTGATACAAGTTGATATCGGATCACAACGCAGATTTTGCTACAACCTGATTGGGACCATACACCCCAAACAGGTGTAGATAAAACGTAATTGCTATTTTAGGTATGTCTTTACATATTTTCAAATAATCTGTATAGGCTATATATATATATATATATATATATATATATATATATATATATATATATATATATATATATTCAACTTTGTAACACTGTTTTCTTGTATTCACTTATCACTTACACATAATGTACTTAAACAAGAATCTTACCTGGTATAAATGTGAGTTAATTTTCGAAGACTAATTATAGTGTCTTAATTATCGAGCGTCTACTGAAACTGAGTAATTCTGTAGATTGCCCGGTATGTGGGATTTCCGTATTCATGGGGTAATGTTCTATTTTCGGTTTCAATGTATTGTGAGAAAGTTTCTAGTTTGTTTTGGTGTAATTTTGTCTCTTAAGTTGAATAATTTATCGTTTTTTTTATTTTATTTGTATTTGTTAGTTTATAGTATTATTTTTGTGTTCATATAATTGTTGTTGTTCCCCGATTGTCATTTTGAGGCCTTTGTGTAATATTTATAAGATGTATCTTTCCTAACATAGGAAATTTATGATTGTTTTTGATGGTGTGTGTGGCTAAGTTTGATTTGTAAGTGTTTGGTTTGATCTATGGCTTGAGGGAAACGGACAGTAAGCCAGCGGCGGTTTATGACCCCTGTCAAAAAGCAGGGGCCGGACATTAAGCCAGTCGCAGGTATATTGTGGGGGTTACAGGGGATGGGGGGGATTGCATGAGAAGAAAAGAAAGATAAACTTCCGAGCAAGCGTGGTTCTAAACGACCCATGACTAAACCATTCTTAAAATACGATAAATTGACTGATGTAACCCTAATAGCTTACATTATTTTAGTGTCCTTATGTGTAAGAGAAAATTATTTTGAATTTTCAATAATAAATAACATTATGATCGTTTTCAAGAATTTTAAAAATACAGTTAACTTAGTTACAAACAAAATTTAAGGACAAAACTTTTTGCCTTTAATTTAGTTACTTTAGTTTATACTACTTTACTATACTCTACATACAAATTAAGGTTAAAACTAAACCACGTTTAAGTAAATAGCGGTAAATCTGAATTTAGCTACGAATATTAAATAACTCTTCAAAAACCCAGCTCATTTACTTAAAATGATCATCTCAATCTGAAACCTTGCGCCAAAAAATAGAGCTATGGTCTTTAAAATAGAATGATCGAAACTAATTTCATTACATTACCTAAAAAATTGATAAATTCAATATATTTCTTAACACTAATATTTTTGCTTCTGCAAAGTTACTTTTTTCTTATAGTACTCTAATCATTTTATTTGAATTTTTACCATTAATTAAAAGTTTTCTCTACCTACATACATAGTTATAGTTATTACTGATGTAAATAATGTTAAATCTCTGTCGTTTTCGGTAACTGTAATTATGTGTTCCAAATTAGGCGTATATATTTGGTGTTGTTCTACTTTTAGTACATTTTTGTTTAAATTTCAAAAGCAAATAAATATTCTTTACATAACGTAGTAATTTTGTTAGTATGATTTTGTACATCTTATGTATACAATTTTGTTTCAATTCCTAGCTTTTTTGTTTTTAAATATTTTATAACTGGTAAAAACAAGAGTCAGTTAAATGCATTATTATATTTATATGAAAGGCTTTATTTTTACTTCCTGGTAACTCATAATGAAATACTATCTTATACTATACAATTTTATTTGTACATAGATACTATGTTTATGCAAATGTATGGTTTCTCTACTATGTTTATACAAATGTATGGTTTCTCTACTATGTTTATGCAAATGTATGGTTTCTCTACTATGTTTATACAAATGTATGGTTTCTCTACTATGTTTATACAAGTGTATGGTTTATAACAATGCAATGAACAAGTTCAAACAAATTACAACTTGTTTTATAAAATCTTATTAAAATGTTTGCAAGGTAATTTGTTATTACAGCGTCAACTCTACATAGAAATACATTTTGTTAAAAATCATACAAGATAAAGCATTTTTCCTCTAGTTAAAAACTTATCATTTTCCCAAACATTCAATAAGACGTTTTCTCGAAAGATGACTGTGCAATCAATACAAATGATTGAATTTCCATGAAGGATTACTCAGTGCTGATAGATTAGTCGTTCTACTTGGCTTCGTTACTCAGGATTTATTTTCCATGCATAAGAAATGAACTATATGTAATACAGTATACAATTATATTCAGCACGTAGGCTTCGGAGCTTGTTAAATCTGCCAAATGTGTTCGTTAAAACTCAGTTATTATTTACTCAGAAAAATCGAGTATTTTACTCGGTCAGTGGATACATTATAAAGTGAGAATTAAAACGTAATGCATTAATCGTTCAATTTAATAGCAAGGGAACACCTTTATATTACTATTATGAATGGAATTTTCAACCCGTTTGAAGATTATTTAAGATTTTCTCACGTCCACTCTTAACAGCATAAACGGTAGGGAAGGGCCGATTCCGTTTCTCGATTCCAGAAATCGTCATTTTAAGGGTTCGAGGAATCGTCGCTACTCAATTCTCCATCGATTAAAGAGCTTATTCCAAATATTGTGTTTTTAACTGTTAAAATACGTAGGTGGTGTAATTTATAGGAAATATAATTAATTATGAACAGTGTCTTATTCAAGTATTGGTTGTTTTGTATGAATTAAACGATTAAAGCAAATGTCTATTTGAGATCACGTAAATATTATTATTATTTATGACTCAACAATAAAGTTGATCGAAAGCATTTCTGGTTTGTTTGACACTGCTCTTGTCGCTCTGCTGTCTCACTCTCACTCGAGAGGGCTCGACTCTTACCCCCTCTCTCTTTCTCTCTCTCTTTCTCTCTCTCTTTCTTTCTCTCTCTCTCTCTCTCTCTCTTTCTCTCTCTCTCTATCTCTTTCTTTCTCTCTCTTTCTCTCTCTCTCTCTTTCTCTCTCTCTCTCTTTCTCTCTCTCTCTTCCTCTCTCTCTCTTTCTCTCTCTCTCTTTCTCTACCTCTTTCTCTCTCTCTTTCTCTCTCTCTCTTTCTCTCTCTTTCTCTCTCTCTCTTTCTCTCTTTCTCTCTCTCTCTCTCTCTCTCTCTCTCTCTCTCTCTCTCTCTCTCTCTCTCTCTCTCTCTCTCTCTATCTCTCTCCATCACCGTCTCTGGCCACCACTACTCCGTCACCCCTTCAAACATGTCGAAATAAAACACAAAGAAAAGGTAGTTCCAATTTCTCCAGTTATACAAACTGAAATGCTTATTACTGAAGTTAAATTAAAATTGTGAACTGAACTTCATAATAATAATTTTAAATAAATCATTACTTTTACTCAATGTATTTGTCATGCTTACAGAATTCCTATGCATAAATCAAGGTCGACCGTTTAGTGTAGCCTATTACATTAAAACGCAACTTTTAAAAGCCTTCACCATATGACCAAGATGTTAACTAAATTCATTATTAGAGAATATTATGTAGCCCTATATAACTTAAAGAATTTAGAATCAACTTGAAAATTGAGGAAAAATTTAAGAATCGGAATCGAATTAGAAAATTTTAGGTATTGCCCCATCCCTCATAAACGGTGTAGACAAACACCTGAAAGCTGTTATGTTCTGTGAAAAAATCTCAACAATCATGTGCTTTTTATCAATAATAATTATTATTAAAAATTTTTTTATGATTAGGAAATGTTTTATCGAATAAAATTATATCATTCATTCCCTTATAAAGATTTTATCGCACATGAATCTTAGCACCTTTGCCAAATAATAGTAAGTTTTGTCTGTTTTAACCTTGAAACAAAAAACTGTTTCTTATACTTTAATACAATTTACTTCTGTACCTTATTACAACCAATTGTTTTCTGTTATGATGAAAACATGATTTATAACAAATAAATAATTGTTATATGAGTGTAACTCTCCTCCCATCTGCAGAGTGTCCCGGTAAGCTAATGTTTCCCAGTGTTCTGTTTCTGGTGTTGTGCTTTCACCCATTTGTTTACTCGTTTTACCCGTTTGATTTCTTTCATGGTCAGCAAAGTTGTAAGTGGAAATTGACTTTTGTATTTTCTATTGATATAATTTTATTTTCAATAATGACATTTAAAAATTGTATGTTCGAAATCATATAAAGAAATGTTACATAAAAATACAAGCTACATACGGTACATTACATCCCTAAATTCATAAACTACATAAAAAACTTCTGAGTTTTAAATTATAAGTAAGCCACTGGTAGAAAATTTCAAATAAAGAAAACTTTATTTTTATACTGATTACTAACTTCTATTAATTAATTATAGGTTAGAATGCTTTTAGTGAAACTTTAGACAAAACATTTTTTGCAATGCATGTAATTGATTACAACGTTTCCGTCATACGAGGGTTAAAAACACTATGAATAAATGCTGTGATAAAAACGTCAACTCATTACAAAGTATGGATAATTTACACGAAATTATTATTGTAGAGAATACATATGTTGTAGAGACATTTTTAGGCTTCAGTTTCGACAAAAAATCTTAGCAAACAAACAATTCATTACGTATACAAACAATACTCTTTTAACTAGTTTATTTGTGAAGTGACGTAAACATGTTATTGAATGAACTTGTTTTAAAATACAAAAAGTCATAACACTTTATACATAAAAGTTGCCTGTTGTATTTATCTTGAATTCACTGAATTAACTATAATTAGTTAATACATAAGTAAGTGAATAACTAGGAGATTATTTGGTGACGCGTTTCTAAACAATCGTTTGTTGTACGAAGCTAAGTTCCTACTGCTACGAACAGTAGAAGCTTAGCTTCGTAAAAGGAACGATTGTTTCGAAACGCGTCAGCAAGTAATCTTTTGAGTATTCACCTAGTTATGTATTAATTAATTATACTTTATGTATTTTTAACAATAGAATGAAAATCGTGTGTTTTATAAAAGTTAAATTAAAAAAAAGGATAAATAAACAGTTAGTAAGAAAATCAAGTCATGTATACTTTATTACAATACGTAATATCCACAGCTGTAGCCTATTGTTGTCCTTATCAAGTCTGTTTTACTAACAAACGTATTCCTCACACATAACACTATGATGACTAATAGGCGAAGGCACAAAAATATTTTTTTAACATTTAACTAAATACCATTAATTTAGTAACTTCCTTGTTGTATCAATATAAATCCTTAACTTTGATCTAATATAAGAATTATATTATTCCATAAAGAAATGTTATTAAATGAATAACTCAACGAGATGTCTAGATAAGTGTAGAAGGAACAATATTTGCCTACTCATATCAACCATCTTAGTAAATATTAGGTTATTCGATTTCTTCTATTATTTCACATTATCCTGATATAGGCCTATGTATAAATAAATATATATATATATAGTATAACATAAAGTACGAGGCTTTAGATTAAATTAAGTTAGTTGCGAAAATAAATCATCTATAGGATTTAGCAAAGAAAGACACAAATAGTTTTCTAGGCGGACAAAGCAGGTACCATGTCGTTATCCTTTCCAGGAAAACTATAAGTTGAGTCCGGCAACCATAGACAATAGAAGGTCCAAAGCTTGTTAAGACGGGAAATCCAGCGGCCGATATAGCCTAGGGAATTAACCGTGTACCGTTAGGTTTAGCTAATTGTAGAACTGTGGGAAACTTACAAAGAACGTATTGGTGGTAGTGGAAGAGATTAGGGATTTCATAAAAACTAAATGATCTGGAGTTTAAAGGAGGTTTTGAGGAGAGTCTCGGAGGAGGAAGACAGGTTGGTGGGAACAAGGATGGAAGTGTTGTAAAGGGAGAATTTTGATAAATTAAGTAGAGTTTTTTTATAAGTAAAATTTAGTAAAATGCGACGTAAAAGTTTTTTTGAAATATAAAGTAAGTTTTTTTTGCATCAAGTGTAAGCGCTGAAGTGAACAAGCCAGGATTCCAGGGACTCTTCAGAACAATAAGTATATTTGAAAATAAGTGTAGCCAACAGACATCTATCTTTTAATTCAGAACAGATTTTAATTTCATCAAAATTTATAAAAATTATTCTAGTCACCATTTCTAATTTAAAAGCAAAGCTCCCGTAATAGCGACCCCGAGAGCAAGAATAAAATTTTAATACTGTTTTTTTCTATGTTATTCTATTAGAAATCTAAAGCCTCAGAAGTCCACCTTTTTATCATTGTAATTTTAGTTCAGATATCAATCCTGTCACTGCACAATATTAATATAAATTTGGAATAATGTGTAGAGTTAATTGAAGAGAATAAATGTAAGTGATGTTTAAAAATTGATAAGATTGTTAATTCTTTTATAAACCTGAAGGTGTGACATTAATAGGTAAGATAAATAAATAACATTTAAATATAAATTTAATTATAACAAAAGTTAAGTTATAATATATATATATATATATATATATATATATATATATATATATATATATATAGCCTATATATATATATATATATATCGTACAAGATTTCAATTGTTAATACAATACTTTTTTATTTGTCCAATTAACCTGTAGTAGTTGACAATTGATGTTAATACAGTTTTCTCAAATATAGGCCCTATATATATATATATATATATATATATATATATATATATATATATATATATATTCATTAATTTATTTAAAAAAAGTTTATGTCTCGGTTGGATTTGATCTGAATGACTTATGTTTAAAATCCAGCACTTTGACAATGAGCTAACTTTCCCATAACTGGATACATATATTACTTAAAATGTATATGAATTTATAAGAGAAAAGTTCCTTGCAATAATAAAGCATTACAAGATGGTTAGAATAAGAAGTTATAGACCACCATCAGCTTCATGAATTAGAAAAAAAACAAAGAAAGCAAATAAAGTATAGTACCAAAGTATATAGTACCAAACAAAAATAATAGTCAAACACCATATACTATAGAGGGAGGGAAATGGAATATTGGAAAGAAATTTGCTTTCTATTAGCCCACTTATAGTTGTGATTCTGTCATATGTATATTAATTGTAATTATAAATTCAAAATTAACTAAAATAAATCTTTCTCTGTTGAACTCTGTAGGAATTCACTTTAAAAAAATTTTATTAGCTATTTAAATTATACAAAAGGCATTGTTATCCTTAATAAGGACAACAAACCAGTTGTTGAGACGTCGTCTTTGTAACAAACAAGTCTACCTGACTCGCTTATCCACTGTTTAATTATGCTTCACAAAAACCTTTACGCTATTCCCTAAATAAACGTGAAGTAAATAACTATAAATATATTTCAATTTTATACAAACTTTACAAATAAAATGCTATTTCAGAAAAGAAATATAATATGGAAACAAAATATAAATATACTTTTCTGAAGTTCCTCCAGTGGCAGGTTTCTCTCTCTGATAAAAAAATATCTAAATTAAAAAGCTCTATATGTGTCGATAGAATGGAAACATATTTCACAATCATAAGAAGGATGTCATGAAGGAATTGTGTAGCTTGTAACAAAATGGCGACCGTAAGGCAGCACTTCATCCCACAAAGCCTTCAATAATTGGATTCCCCGAGTCTATCTCCCTTTGGACGGAGAATAAGTGCGGAGAAGATGAAATATTGCCGGCAAACTGACAGTATACGTTCAGGCCTACTTGTGAAGTTGCGTACAGGTGTTCCCAGTGTTGGTCTGGTTTATTTAAATGATGAAAGGGAAACAACTGTTCACGGAACCAAATATACAATGTGAACAAACAAAACCCCTTCCATATTGGCGAATTTCTTTCTACCTTTGTCTTTGGAAATATAGTTTAGCAAGTCATATGTTTCTCAGTTTATTGGAAAAAATCAGAAATAAAATGACGAACAAGTGTTTAGTTTTGCGTACGCAGAAATTAAAGTTGACAAGCTAAATAACCTACGCTTCATTTTATTACAATCGTTCTTCGCCCTTTTAAATCTGAATTGTGATTTATAAACACCAAGTAGTAGCATATCACTAATTATTTGGAATAATTTACTGTAATTTATTAATAATAAATATTACACACAACCTCTAGCCACAAATATTTTAATCTAGTTTTATGAACATTTCAGTTACAAAGTAACCATCCTCAGAGGCATGTGTATTGTCATGTCTGTGGATGGTTACTTTGTAACCGAAACGTACGTAAGACTAGAATAAAAATATTTGTGATTAGAGGTTTTCAGTATTATTTACCAAGTAGTACGTTGTATTTTTAGATTATGCCTAGATTAATTTCAATTTTAAATCAAATTAATAACATAACTTTCATAGAGAAATTAAAACATTGACTGATAATATGTATAACTCATATTGAACACTCATATTGAAAAACACAAAATTGAAAAATCTAAAAAGTGAAATAAAATATTTATTAATTGCATATTCGATAAAGCTTTGAAAAATGATGATTGGTTAAATATGGGTACTAATTTAATATAATCGAAGAAAATTTTGAAAAGACTTTAAGAATATTCAAGTATTTATGCATATGTTATTTTTTTCCGCGTTTGAAAATCATAACAATATAAATCAATTCTTCTCCTTTTTTATAATCATGCTTTTTTTAGTTGAAGAATGAAAATAGAGAAGAGTGACCACAAAAACAAAGAGAATTAAATAATTTTTTTTAAAGTTTTAGTATAAAAGTGAAAATGAAATACCAAAGGACAATCGACTGTGTTTGAAATATTTAGAGGTGGTTAACAATTAGAAGTTTGCGGAATAGCTTATTTTAATCTGCTTGTAGTATTTACCAAATACGTAAATTCAGTTACAGTATATCGTTATGTTGCATTGACAAATATTTTCGACACATGCCTAACACCTATGTTAGGCAAATTCAAATTATAGCATAATGTTTAATATAAAGTAATAAGATAAATTATTAATATAATATATAAAAGGTTAGAATTTTAAAGGAAACTTCTGTCAATCTATGTCTTAAAAATAATAGTTATTATTTACGCCAGTCTAGAACGGTTTTTTTCGAGAGTAAAACTGTGAAAATGTGATGTTAAGGCGGCCATCAAAAGAATGTATTCTAAGATATTTAGAAGCAGAACGAACTCTCCCGAAAATTTCCGAAAGCCATACATAGTAGGGCTTTCGTTTTCTATCAGGTGTTTTCATAAAACAAAAGCTACCAGGTGTTTTCGTTTTAAATTAGAGGTTTTGTTTAATACGTTTTATATAATGTAAATTTAGTAATTTCCTACTGTATATTTAAATTTCGCATATATGTTTAAACTATGTGTATTTTTGTACACCTTTTTTCATTACCTAAACTTACGTTATGTCACAGTATAGTTGATTAGCGGTTAATTAAAGTTGTATTATTTCCTAGTACATTAGCGGTAAATGCAACTACCTAATATACTGACTCGCTAATGACTTTGGCTCTATCACTTAGAAGATAATTGGAGGTTATGTTTAAGCTTTTTATAAAGGTTCACTCCATATCATATAGTTTGTTAAATTAAACAGGTCTAAATACATATATGTTGCAAATATATATACAGTGATCACTAGTTATCCGCGGTGGATACGTTCCCTGAACTTATCGTGAATACTGAAACAACTTTATAAGGAAATGGAAGGGTAAGATTCCTCATCAAAAATGTTAACAGCAATTACAGCTATACTGTACTCTTACAATACAGTATGGTATATTTACGTACTACATAATTACATACATATTTTTAATGTTAATTACGTTTTTTTCAATCCAAAATTCACGAAAATTCTGTTAAATTTTTAAAATTCTATTATATCTGTATGTGCGCTCACACAATCAACTAATACTGTCCACTTAATTTTTAAACACCTCATTTTAGTCAAATAATCTTTTTAATACTATTAATTTAATTTTAAAAAAAACTTGGTATTTTACGTTGTACGTGATTTTTTTCTACTTTTTAACACATTTTTTTATATGGCGATAGTGGTTTTTTCAGCTTGATTAAATCATATTGCTCATTCGAAAGAGTGATCAACTTCAGTAACGGCTGCAGCTAACTGTTTCTCGAAACAACTCATCTATGAAAATGCCTATGTTTTGAGTAGTAAGGCTAGTAGTGTAGAGTATAAGGGATGTTTGGAGAATAATCAGATTCCTTTGTGATAAGTAACTACAGTTCTGTATAAACATATAAGACGAGAACACATTATCCTAGAACCTGCACAGTAACTATACTGTCTTTCTTGTCTTTTTTTTAATATGATACATATTTGTGTGATAGCTTGTAACTTTGCCAAAAGCGAATAAGCGAAACCACGAATTCCAAACCCGCTAATACAGGGTTTGCTGTATATATATATATATATATATATATATATAGGCCTATATTTTACATTCACACACCGCACGCGGTGATGTGTGTGTGTGTATGTGTGTGTGTGTGCGTGCGCGCGCGCGTGGTATAAGATACATTTATAATTTCCTTTGTTTGCGTTACTCTTTCTGTATTTTACCTTAAGAACGTAGGCTATGATATTTATCATTCAAGTTGGATTTATCTTGAAACAATTAATTTTAAAGTTTGGTATAATTAGGCACTGAATCAACAATTTTTATTTAGAATTGAAAGACTTAGTTAAATTTTAATATATTATAAAATGTTATATATTTAACTTATATAAATTTTGAATACAACTGCACCTCATAATTTGATTGATTTCATGTAAACAAAAACATATTTTGTATCAAATTAACCAATTTTCCAATGAGATATGATTTTAGCTTTATTTCTTAACCACATAAAAATTTACCTCATATCATTTGCTTTATATTAAAAACCTATGCCACATGTAAAAATATTTAAAATCTAAAATATATTCATATTTCAATTTCTATTTGTTAACGTAAAATAAAACACCTATGTAGGAGCTATAAAAGTGGATCTGTGTGCTGCTATGCACCGCATTACATTACTTATTTAAGTAAAGGTGACGGATGACATTAAGTCAGCATAGTAAGTACTCTTACCCTTATAAATAATTATACCAAATAAATAAAAACTCTTGCACCACTTTTCCCTCGAAGCATATGAACGGCTCAACGCCCTAGTTCCCAACAGAACTAGCAACAATCATATCTAGAAAACGTGAAGATACATTAAATATACTCCGCATAATAATTTACCATTTCCAAAAATATTTTACCATTTCACGCGCATAGCCTATTTGTTTCGTTGTACAGACGAGAGATACACTCTTAGAATCCAATTATTGGAGACTCTGTGAGGAGAGAAGAGTTTAACTACGTTAAAATCATCGTTTTGTTAGAATTTACTCTATCCTTACTTAATGTGTTTGTAAAACGAACTATGTAATATATTAAAATGATATTTGAGTAACTTATCCTTAAATATACTCTTTTAATAAAAAATAAACAACTATCGGGGAAATATTTCTACTGATATTATGTTTATTATAATAAATTATAAAACATTTTACAACGATGTAGCTTTATTTAAAAATGAATGTCGTTATTTTACAAATATGTCTCCAAACTTTATTATAAGTGGATTATATATTATAGTGGATTGGATAGAATATATTAATACTGGGCCTATGATGTTCAGTTAGGAAATATTTACTTCCTAATATTTGGTTAGGTTAGGTTCATTTGTCTGGGTTATGTGTCACTTAACCTTCACAACGCACGAAATGAACTAAAGGTACAACTTCCAAACGTAAACAAACCAGTAGGTCCGTAGAGTAACAGCAATACACAGTGGGAAATATTTCACTTTAAATTTACTCACAGATAATTATGCATAGGAGTACTTGAGTATGATCATTGTGGGTAGTCTCCACCCTTCTCCCGGTTTAGAGCAGGTGCGTATTGGGTAAACGAACCCTCCATCAGGATGTCACATTTACCCCTCTTTCTAGTACCAGGGAAATACTATATCCTCTCCTTAGGCCTACCTAATCCCATCTACCCTTCTCCATTCTTCTTACAAAAAGGAGGGTTTGGTAGACCTATCTACATGACATCGATAAAGAGTTGGTCTTCTTCAGGTACGTGACACTACCCAAGTGACGTCATCATCGCATTTTATAATCCTCTCCGTCTTTGCCCTAATTCTATCCACATTTACCCTCCTCTCTATGGAGATAATCTAGCTAATAGTTTCAAAATAAACATACACAAATAATTAATATATTTTTCGAATTTTTTCTAAGCTACTGTAAATAGAAACGTGAAAGGGTCAGAAATTTTTTTTTTTAACAATATGGAAATTAATAAAAGTATAAGGAAGGAGATAGAGAGAAGGCATGGTAGAGGGGAGGGGTAGAGGATACAAAGGGGGGCATGGTGTGCAAATGTAAGGAGGATAACAGACGAAAAGGTAGAAACAGCTAAATAGATCCGTTATAAATTATATATATATATATATATATATATATATATATATATATATATATATATATATATAAAACTGTAATATACTTGAACAAAAATCTTACTTTGTATATATGAGAGTCGACTTTGGAGGACTTTAATTATGTGTCTTCATTTTCGAGCATTAACTGAGACTCCGTAATTATAATCCTCGAAAGTTAACTCGCATATAAAGGCTACCAAGTAAGATTCTTGTTGAAGTACATTATAGTGAAATTGATAAGTGAATACAAGAAAACAGCGTTGCAAAGCTAAATATATATATATATATATATATATATATATATATATATATATATATATGTTGGTACTGTTTACCAACGAAAAGCTTTGAATATAAATTAATAAATATTCTTGTTTTGAATAACCTATGTAGTATATATATATATTAAATATGGTGATATGTTTTCTTGTAATATAGTTAATAAATTTAAAATATTTCAAAAACAAGAATACTTCTAATGAATATATTTATTCAAGGCTTTTCGCCGATTAAATAGTATCAGCATCTTCAGGAAAATAATTATCTAATAAAAGCCTTTTATTAGATAATTATTTTCCTGAAGATGCTGATACTATTTAATCGGCGCAAAGCTTTGAATAAATATATTCATTAGAAGTATTCTTGTGTTTTAAATATTTTAAATTTATTACATATATATATATATATATATATATATATATATATATATATATATCGCAATATGTATTCTTGTGTATTAATAAAGAACAAAGTCAAATAGCGTATTGTAAAGTCAAAATACAAATACAAGATATATATATATATATATATATATATATATATATATATATATATATATATATATATATCACTTTCACTAGTCTATATGTACCTAAACAAGAATCTTACTTGGTATTTATGCGAGTTAACTTTCAAAGATTGGTAGTATTTCCATCATGAAGCATCACTGACCGGGGATTGTAGTAGACTGCGAGTTGTGTGGAATTTCCGTCGTCACAGGTGTGGTGTACCGTTATTGTTCTATTTTCGAATTCACAGCACTGTAGGAGTCATTTAAGTTTGTCTTGGGGTTAACTTTGTCTATTAGGTTGAATAATTTATCTTTTTTTAATTTTATTTGTGTTTATGATATTATTTTTATGTTTATGAATTTGTAGATGTTCCCAGATTGTCATTTTGAGACCTTTTTGTTCTTTTTTTTAGGTGTACGTTCTCTAATCTGGGGAATGTGTGTTATTTTTTGATGGCGTGTGTAGCTAAGTTTGAGTTATACGTTTCAGGTTTGATGTATGCTTTGAGATATTCTTGATATCTGTCTTTTAATTTCTTTTTGGTTTGGCCTATGTATATTTTATTACAGTCTGGGCATTCGATTTTGTATATTCCGTTATTAGGCGTGGGACAATGTTTTTCCGGTTGGTCTATTTTATTGATTATGTTTCCTGTGTTTTTGAAGGCTATGTTAATATTATTATTTTTTAGTGTTTTAGTTATTCTTTTTATGTTGTACCCTTTAAACCTAAAAAATAATAAAATTAACGACTTTTTGTGCTATTCTGACAAGTATAACGAAAATCAATATTTTACAATTCTATTTATTTTTACAAATTCGGACTCTTTCGCTCTCTTTCTCTTTATCATATATAGAGGCATTGTTCTTAGTACTACTAATAAAAATTATTTTTCATTTAAATTCATATTTTATATAGTTTTTTTCACTTAAGGCAACTTGGGAAGCAAAATATTTTTATGCAAAAATCTCTCGCAATATTTACGCCCGTGCTTTTGTTCTAAACACTTCTGGAAAAGAAAAGTAAATAAGGCGGAAGAGACAAGTTATTTCAGAGGATGAGGTGACAAACTGTGGAGATGTTTTAAAATGGCCGCCATTTGTCTCCGAGAGCGATAAAAGGACTCGTGTTTTGCGGTGGGCGCCAGGCTTAACACTTCCTGCGGAGTTTGGAAAAACAATTCAACATAGCTTCCAGCCTGCATCCTTTCAAAATATGATTAAGTCCGAGTTAAGGGTGACACATTGCTCCAGACACTGGATACAATACATTGGTATCTACATAAATAAACTTTATGATATATCTAAGCGCCTATCTAGTGTAATATACACACAAAGCAAACACACACACACAGACACAACACACACATACACACACACACACTCACACACACACACACACACACACACACACACACACACACACACACACAAACAAACACACTACTCGTACTGAAGCACGAGCTTAAAAGCAGTGGAGAGAAGGACGATTTCTGATAAGTTAGGTTAAAAATCCTAAACTCTTTGCAAAACAAACTAAAAATTTAAATTTTTATTTTACGTTTAGGTAAAACGGTTATTACGATTATAAGGTCGATACACTTAAGTAAGGTACAACTATAATTCCGTAAGTGCATGGGAAGCAGGATAGCCAACCTTGCCCACGAAATGCCATATTTCCTTACAGGTGGTGTACGAGTAGATAATCGGTTTTACCCCTGCAGAGTGTATGCCTACTTCTAATAATCATCCCTGCTTTCTCATTATCATAATTGTCCCCTATTTCCTATACCAGGGAATCATTAATTGACTTCCTTATTGATCCCTTCTACCCTTCCTTATTGGTCTTCTTAAAGGCGATGTACGAGTAGATAATTGTTTGACCCCGGTAGCTAATAGGGTCTAGATCTACGCCTAGTTCGCGTCTCTGCCAAGACACCTTTCAAACCCTTTACTATCCTGCAGGAGGCTCTATGTTCCTAATCTATCATTGATTCATTTTTTTAATCTTTTTCAGGTAGTAGCAGTCATACCGCGCATAAATATACTAAACAAGCTCCAATAACCTTTAGTAGAAATAAATGTCCTCAACAGGAGTGAAAACTTATAAATGATGGCCTACAAACCTTGAAATAATATTAAGAAACAGGTTTTGCCTCTAAAATTCACTTCATTTTTTGTGCTACTACCTCCTTATTTAGAATCTATGGTTCCATGTTAGAATAATGGTGAATTGGTTACATAATTAAAGTCTGTTCGAACATAAATTTTTATGATGTGTTGAAAACTTCACATATTCAATTTAAACTTATTTTTACATTTAAATTAGAAAGAAAAAAATATATACCGGTAATAGGTTTGTAGATAGAGCGGCAAAAGCGCTACCTCATAACTAATCTACAGCTAAGAAAAACTTCTTACAACCAGAGGAGACTTAATGCTTTCTTACTGCTCACAAAAGAACTTTTATTTCTACTTCCGTAGAGCCATGTAAATATATCTTGCAGTATTTCGATCGCATAAGCGTCCACTTAAAAACATTACATACAATGAAAAATTGTAAGCAATTGGTATAAAGCGTATAGCCCCCACTGTATTAATTAATAAAATACAATTAATAAAATCATCATTTAAATTATGATCTAAGCAGGGAATATAAAGTTATACTAAGTAAAATCATGTAAGTTTCAAAAAACCCATCATTATAGGATGAGTAATTTACCAGACGAATAATATACTTCAGTTTACAAATTTTAAGCCAAAAGTTTTAAACTAATATCCAAAGCGAATTAGATTAAAATCATGTACACAAGAGATTAAGTTACGAGGGTGTTTGTAGTACTCAATTAACTACGCGGTCGAACTGCGCAAGGCCTACCTCAGAATTCAAGAACTGCCCAAACTAATTGATCGAACTGCGCATGTGGTTAAGTTGAGGGCAGTCGAACTGCGCAGTGTATAAATTTTATAGAATGGCAAAAGGAAAAGAAATAGTATAAATGTGAAGTAAAAGTTATAACTTACTGTGAATATGAAAATATTTGAATAGAAAATCGGTAAATAAAACTTCTAATACAGTTTAAAAATTATAATAAATATTCTTAGTAGCTTAGGCTAGTTAAATGTTTTTTTTACGAAATACCAAATAGAGTATTGTTATAATTGCAGGGAATTTTCAAAGAAATTTTCTACTAAATGGTAACAAATAAAATTTATGACCAAATTCCTTCTCGTCTTTATAAATACCCAAATCGGAATAGTCAACATGTTATTAATGTGTGAAAGAAAAATCCGTACATAGGACTTTACCATTCTCTTACTCAGAGTTTACTAAAAGACGGCTAATGGACCTACGCTAAAAAAATTCGATTAACCGTGTATAATTAACCTATGCTCTATTTGCGCAGCTCGACCATAGCCCAGAGAGCCCACATTTAATCCGCTTACTAATCTTTTGACCACTTGCGCAGTTCAACCATATCCCTTAATTAATGATTGCCCCATTATTTATTTTGATAATTCAATAACAAAATTAAAATGATTTGTTGAATTATCAGCTGTGTAAACAATAACAATAGGTTCCACGAATAAGAGAATAGTCACAGATAAGTTATATTGTTTTGAATAATAAAATTCTGAATGCCTCGTGTTGCCTATGGGACTAACAATTGTTAGAAAGACAAGCAACTTACAGTGAAACAAGTCGTACAAATTTACCCAGCAGTGCAATATGGGCCCCTATAGTGATTATCTATCTTGAAAATGAAACTCCCCACTGAAATTAGCTCAAAACAATATATATATATATATATATATATATTAGGTTAGTTTTGGTTGGTAAAGATTATTTAGATTTTTTGGACTAGGAGACTGACAGACTTACCTTGGTAAGAGTCCACTCTGTAGTCTTGAAATAGAAACACATAAAAGCACTTAAACAATGACAGGCTATATTTCAAAAGGTCTTTGTCAATCGAAGAGAAAACACAAAAAGAAATATGAGAGAATGAAATAAAATAATTGTAATCACAGATTGTGTAGAGTAGAAATCAGATGTCACAGATGCACAGATTAAAGATATATATATATATATATATATATATATATATATATATATATATATATATATATATATATTGTTTCCATGAGCATATGAGTGATTATAGTTTATATGCTTTTATATGGCTTTTATGTGTTTCTATTTCAAGACTACAGAGTGGACTCTTACCAAGGTAAGTCTGTCAGTCTCCTAGTCCAAAATCTCTCTCTCTCTCTCTCTCTCTCTCTCTCTCTCTATATATATATATATATATATATATATATATATATATATATATATATATAAATGACTTTCAACGTAACCCAGAGTAAAATTGTCAAGTCATTGAGCAAAAGCACGCTGATTTAAATTCCTGCCAGAAAAACACTCAACTGTGAATTGCTAGAAAATATCAAATTACTCTCTTCTGGAATGTCAAAGTACAACTTCGGGAAACATTTTCAACCCTAAGAGAAAACACCAATGGAGGATAAATAACTCGAAACTTGAAACGTTTTCATTTCAAAAACATTGTTAATGTGGGAATATAATGGAGACAGTGAGCTTACATTAAATATTTCAAAATTCTTAAAGAAAACTGTCAACAAGATATCTTCTATAAGCCAAAGCCTCAGATAGAATTACTTGGGGAGGATTTGGGGAAAATATGTTCGGGAGACGAAGACGAAATCCAGCCTGTAGAGGAGAAAGAAGAACGAAGGGTTAAATAGACATCGAATATTCAAACTCTGTAAAGCAATGACTAACTCTGTTAACCATCTATGTAAGTTATGCCATGAATGGAAAAACCTAAGTTAAATAAAATAATATACTGTGAAACAAATCTTGTAAATTCCACCACATCCTATCACACACACACACGCTCGCGCTACAAAACCGTTTGTGTTATTTCATTACGTTTTTAACATCCGACATTTGATTTTTCATCAACAGTAATTGAGAAAGACTCAAGAATTTGTCTCTACAATAACTACAAAATAAGCTTTCGAAATATGTTATGAAGAAACAATAAGAAGAGCGCTAACAGTCAGAAGGGGAGACTGACATATGATCGCTTGAAACAAAAAATAAAAAAAATATCTAAATAAAAAAGACGTGACAAAAAGAACGTTTGTTGAAGAAAAAAAAGGAAAAAGCTATTTCGTTGAATAATGGTAGAACTAGGTAAGCAAGAGTAAGCTACTGTTGTGAAAATGTAAATATTATTTAACTGTCGTTGTCTAGCCCCTAACAAGGGTCATCGTATGTATGGAAATGAACTCGTATGTGTTTAATTACCAGAATAACTACTCATGCGTGCGCGCGCGCGTTTATGTGTGCGTGCATGTTGCATGTGTGTGTGTGTGCGTTTGTGTGTGTTTTTGTCTGATGTGTGTGTGTGTTTGTGTGTGTGTGTGTGTGTGTGTGTGTGTGTGTGTGTGTGTGTGTGTGTATGTGTGTGTGTGTGTGTGTGTGTGTGTGTGTGTGTGTGTGTGTGTGTGTGTGTGTGTGTGTGTTGTGTGTGTGTGTGTGTGTGTGTGTGTGTGTGTGTGTGTGTGTGTGTGTGTGTAAAGTGAAGGAATAACAATTCCTTCAAAAAATAATACTTAATATTTAATAAACAAAAAACTGCATAATTGTAATTTTATGTTTCGCTTTATTACAAAGATTAACATGCTATAAACGCTGAAGTATTTTAGCTTTGTTAAACTGTCGTAAATTGATAGCACATTAGTAGCAAGGTCGATCTGAGGACTTTGGGCAAGGGTGAGAGGGGGAGGGATGAGAGGGGGTGGAGGTAGCCTAATGGAGCTCTACACAGCTGACAGCTCTCCTCTCATAACATCTTCCCTTTATTAAAAAATAAACTGCAACCCCCTCTTCCCGACACCGTTGAAGAACTGTTTAGTAATCCGTAATGGATGTACTACATTACTCCCAAATTGAATTATACGCGATAGGTCTATCGAGTGATAACTGCGCTAAAATGAGATCATAAATCCTAACTTAATGTTATAAAAGCGTGTTTACTCAAACGAAACTGGATTAGTTTATGTTTATTAATATCAATCATCAGAATGAAACGTCTAATCATGCTCTACAGCTGATTAGAAATGATTCCAAACATCAGCGCTTTGCATTTACAATAAGCAGAATATATATTTTTATAAATCTGATTGTTGATGCATAATAGTATATTTTATAAGTAGTATTGAAAGTAACTCTATCCAGTATGCGATCATGTTGAAAATTGGATTGAGGACCAGAAAAAATGTTTTGAACGGTACTTCTCATCACACTGCAAATATTATACAGTAGAGCGTTGAAAATCCGGATCAGTTGGGACTGGGACCAATCCGGACTATTGATTTATCCGGATTTTGAAACCATCTTTAAACTACTGCATATTATTGTTATTTCATTAACTACAATGACTGTTTAGCATTTGACTGTTTCCTATAGACGTAACTACAACATCCTATAAAACAAAACTATAATAAAAATTAGCTTAAAACAAAATGTTTAAAATATAAAATTATAAATAGACCTAATGTTACAACTGACAAACTTGGACCAATTTCGATACTTTTCGATTTTACATATGCTCCTCAAAAATATTCTAAACGAGAAAGAAATTATTTTAAACATAGCAAGCTATAATTATCGCATAAGTCATATGTCAATTATCGTCATAGAAATACTGTATAAACTTACACTTCTAGAAACACACTTCCTTATCAAGTGAAACTAATGTAAGAAATTCCTGCACTAAGCTTCATGGGGAAGAATTATTCATTCTTCAAAGAACAAGTGGGCCATTGTGCACCTTAATGCACGGGCTCAGGCTGTATCTACTATCAACTGTGGTTGTTTAGGCAATAAATAATGAACCTTTACGATCTTTTTGGTCAGAATCATCCTTTAATATTTTATTGTCGGATTCGCTTAGTAAATCTTCTTCTATAGGGCCTATTGTATATTAGCAGGGTGCTATACATAAACAACCAAAAGTATGTGTTTAGGATAATCATTGGAATTCACTAGAAAATTCTATTTGTTGATAAACTTATTGTGAGACTGGTTAGGACTAAATATGGAAACCTGAGAACTGCATAAAGATATGTTTTTATTAACACAAAGATACGTTTACGTAGTTCTAATCTTGTCACAATTTTTAGGTTACAAAGATGTACAGTTTAGTTCCCACTTCTGACCGTTAGCTTGTATCTCTTGTCTCTCGCACGTTTTCTCTAGCCGTTTCTTCGCATCACGTTCCAAAGACTTATTTAATAAATGTTTACATCTTTTACTTTATTTTCTAATATACAATCAAATATTTTCAGTGTCCATATTACACCTAACTAAAGAGTAACTGTATGTGATAACCACAGTTTAAATTTCAAGTATCTAGGACAAATTTGAAAAATATTTTATCGATTGTATTTTATTACCATATTTGTACTTTTAAAATGTACAAGCTCAAAGTAGATGAGAAAATATAGCTATTGAATAAAGTTTACATTAGATGAATTAAATATAACGCCAATCTTTGAGAGCATATTCCGTGCAGTTTAACTTACCAGAGTAGTCCGCTGATCCTACTTAAGTATCTATTCTAACTTTAAAGGAACCGAAAGGACACAATGAAAAAATATTACTAAAAATTAAAACTCGATTCAGATTTATCATTAAATAATATCGAAATTCTTCAATGAATAAAGAACCTGGAAGAAAATTATTTAGGTTTCATCGGTGATCTGTA
The DNA here is from genome assembly GCA_036971475.1 of Prosapia bicincta. Classification (NCBI taxonomy): domain Eukaryota; kingdom Metazoa; phylum Arthropoda; class Insecta; order Hemiptera; family Cercopidae; genus Prosapia; species Prosapia bicincta. The sequence continues at coordinate 20,763,769 of JBAIZL010000007.1, read as the reverse complement.
GCAGTCTTAAGAAGCATGTTAGGTATATAACCCAATAAACACGAGGAAACGGATGCGGGGCGGGGCGAGGGGTGGAGGCAATCACTTTTATGACGTAATCCAAAGAGCTTTTACGACTGTTTAGGACGAATACTCTGATAAAGTAGGCAGTGATGAGTAACATGTAATTGTTAAGACACTATATTAGGCCTAAATTGTCATGGCTCAGATTTACTTGAGGGTAAACGGCTGTTATAAAAGGATAGCACTTTAGGACACGACAAGCAATAAATACAGTAAAGAAGGGCTTTTACTTCTGGTAAAATATTATAAAAGGAATAAAAATGTTTTGTCACTTCTTTCCATACTAAATATATAATATAAAATGGATTTTTAAAATCAATTTATCGCTTATGTCTGATTAATTATTTTACTTAATTTAACTACACGTATTAAAAATTTGTATGTAACCGAGAAAAGATGCTTCTTTTATATACGTTACGGGATGTCCATTAACGGCAAAGAAAGATATAATACAGTAGCGATGTCTAGCGGAGTGGAACGGAATCAAGATAAGTGTTAAGAACGCGACCACGCACGCCCGACGTCCCAGATTTATCCCCTCCGTCATCTCGTCTCTTAAACATAATGTCAGAAAACTTAGAAGGGTTCAAACCTTCCTAATTCGCAGATTTGTATAATAACATAAACTAAATAAAAATTTAGTTTGTAATTTAATACAATCCGTATTACGCTAAAGATGTTGACGAAAAGAG
>JBAIZL010000007.1:20743014-20760514 GCA_036971475.1 Prosapia bicincta | reverse complement strand
ATGTTTGCTTTACAATATAAATAAAACGCTCAATTTTATAAAACATTTTTTATGTTTTAACTTTAATTTTATTGAATGCTTTAATCTATGGAAAAATTACAATACTGAAAATACCTAAATACAACAAAAATCAGAACCAATGTAAAGAAACTGTGATTAGTCCTGGGATTCTGATACGACTACGTAATGGGCGTTAAACTACTTGGTCAAGAGTTTTGGAATAATTTTGTCTCACGTGAGCAGGATTGCATTCTTGAAGTTGACCAACTCTCTAACGAAGTCACAGGAAGGCGTCTGCATTTAAGTCAAGAGTGGAGTTGATTAAATTGACTATTGGAAGAAATAAAGAAATACAAATAATTCGTTTGACACTGGAAGTTGAAAGTATGACAACTTGACTACTACCGGACCCAAAGAGAGGTGTTTACCTTCATCAGGAAAAGTTATGTTAGGTTAGAACGGAGAGCTTTGCGCTTGGGGCGGTAAATTTTTCTTACTACATAAACAAAATATACTAAGATTTTATTGAGACCATGAAAAACTTGAGACCATTAAAACTGCTAATTCTAAACAGACACTAATCCTAAAAATGGGTTGGATATCTCTACACACTGTGGAGTTGTACTCATACTGATTAAATACGTAGTCATAATTAACTCGATTTGTATGACTTTTGTATAAAAATTGTGAAGTTTTTATTTTAGACTATTTATTATATTTTTATTTCTAAAAATAACAAACCTGTAGTTTAACCCATAACGTAAGCTTTATTCAGTTTTTTAGTTCTTCTGTCTTGAAGAATTTAGACTCAAAAAATTCAATTCTCTCCTCCAAATATTTATTGGATTAATCAATAATAATCTAAGCAAACATTACATTTTTTATTTAGTTTAGTTAGAAACGGTTAGGTTTACCTTTGCTTTGGCAAAGCTAATAAAAGTATCCTAATATTGTTTCTCAAAGTGAAATAAATAAACAAATCCCATATTTGATTAATGTAATTAAATATATTATGTATTAAAATAGATTATATGAAAAAATACTTCTGAATATATCAATAATACAAAATAGTAGAAATAAACCTGCAAGATGTTTAATTTGGTATTGAAACCCGAAGATTGTTTCAAAGATTAAATTTCAGGATTATTTTCAACCAAAAGAGTTAATGTTGTAACAATACTATTTTAATGAAATAATGACAAGTACTTAGAAAGACATTTTTTTGTTCATTACTCCTTCTTTATTTAAAGTTTTATATTTCACCCCGGCAAAGGGGTGACTAATCCCTACCAAGGTTGAGAACAGGTCTATATCAGATGCGCAGCCCTTTACACGATAACACAACCTATCCCTAAAACCAGGGCATAGGTCTATATCAGAAGCATATCCCTTTATACGATAACACAACATATCCCTAAAACCAGGGCATAGGCCTATATCAGATGCACATCCATTTACACGATAATAACACAACCTATCCCTAAAACCAGGGCATAGGTCTATATCAGATGCACTTCCCTTTACACGATAACACAACCTATCCCTAAAACCAAGGCATAGGTCTATATCAGATGCATATCCCTTTACAAGATAACACAACCTATCCCTAAAACCAAGGCATAGGTCTATATCAGAAGCATATCCCTTTACACGATAACACAACCTATCCCTAAAACCAGGGCATAGGTCTATATCAGAAGCATATCCCTTTACACGATAACACAACCTATCCCTAAAACCAGGGCATAGGTCTATATCAGAAGCATATAACTTTACACGATAACACAACCTATCCCTAAAACCAGGGCATAGGTCTATATCAGATGCATATCCCTTTACACGATAACACAACATATCTCTAAAACCAGGGCATAGGCCTATATCAGATGCATATCCCTTTACACGATAACACAACCTATCCCTAAAACTAGGGCATAGGTCTATATCAGATGCACTTCCCTTTACACGATAACACAACCTATCCCTAAAACCAAGGCATAGGTCTATATCAGATGCATATCCCTTTACAAGATAACACAACCTATCCCTAAAACCAAGGCATAGGTCTATATCAGAAGCATATCCCTTTACACGATAACACAACCTATCCCTAAAACCAGGGCATAGGTCTATATCAGATGCATATCCCTTTACACGATAACACAAAATATCCCTAAAACCAAGGCATAGGTCTATATCAGATGCATATCCCTTTACAATATAACACAACCTATCCCTAAAACCAAGGCATAGGTCTATATCAGAAGCATATCCCATTACACGATAACACAACCTATCCCTAAAACCAGGGCATAGGTCTATATCAGATGCATATCCCTTTACACGATAACACAACATATCCCTAAAACCAGGGCATAGGTCTATATCAGATGCACTTCCCTTTACACGATAACACAACCTATCCCTAAAATCAAGGCATAGGTCTATATCAGATGCATATCCCTTTACAAGATAACACAACCTATCCCTAAAACCAGGGCATGACTACTTCTCTTCTGTCATCCTCCTTTTATTCAAAAGCCAATCCCTAACCTTCTTCCTACGATGGGGGAAAACTGCACCTGAACACCTACTATGAACGGTACTGGAAACCGAGTCGCTCGGAAGGTTTTACTGATTTCTAGTATTTTTTAAAACGAAGTCAAACGGTAGGCGCTGTTCAGCGATCGCCTTTTCCCAGGGGCGGACAGTGGACCAGTGCAGGCTGTAGGTCTATAGTGAAGTTTTTGGGTTTCGGTAGCACGAATGCTTGCACCCCCCCTTTAATAACGAGACTGACGAACCCTATTCGAGATTAAAGAGTTTCACGTTGGATAGTGGTTTCATACTGAGTGTCATGTACCTTCGTCAAGTTGGATATAAGTCCCGAAAAGAACTGAAGAGGGTTAAGATAATTGAAATACGGTATTGACTCCTAACCCGACTAAACTAGTGGAAGACTTGCTCGAAGGATGAAGAGACGAGTCTGTGAAATAGAACATTTATCTTGTGTTCCCTTCCATGTATGAAGGGGTCCTTCCATGTATTCCGACCAGAAAGTCTCAAGCCTTTAACCTTTTCTTATCATTATTGTTATTTATTTCCTATATTTCATAGGCGATAGTAAACCGAATACAAAATTTGTATTTCACAAAATGACATTGTTGAAAAATCTGTATCGTTAACGAGTTATTGTGTGGAGACAATGTAATTATACCTATAATAAATTACACACGTGTACAATATCGAATTATTTGTACATTTACAACTCGTTAAAACTAGTTATAATCAACCTAAAACTACTTCTATTTACCCACACTTTCACTTATCTATTCTGACTCTTACTGAAGTATTGTTTAGTTACGTCGGACCAGATGTGATTCCCTCCTTCTGACAGTTTGTCTCCCTTTCACTACATGTTGCAAAGACGTTTACATTAAAATCGCCCCTAATGATTACAGCGCACAAACAAAATTCGGTGTAAATCATGCTCACTTAAATATTCAGTTGCGGTAAGTCCAATGAGACTTGATTGTAGTCAATATCGTCAAAAAATAAAACTCCAAAAGTGTGAGCAAGTGGATCAAAACCTGAGTTGACATTAAATTGCAGCTTAAAGCTATTGAAATTACAAACAATTACTTGAAAGTAAAAAACGTGATGATTATTATAAGCTGATTTTAATTACGTCTAAATGAAGAATATTTTGTCTTTTAGCCAGTCCAAAGCCTGGATTAATTTACAGTGAATTGTTTGCCGTGCCCATATCACTGCATGGTTACCTAAAGTGTCTAGATGTGCTTTACTAAAATCTTTACAAACTCTTACATTCCGTTTTAATTTTAATTATTCACTTCCAATGTTCACTTCAATTTTTATTTATAGCGACTAGATGTCAACACAGCAGTATTTATAGAAATATAATATACAAAATCCAATATTTTTAATTTATTACGAATTATTCTGCGTAAAAACGAACAGAAATAAATTATGAGACATTATTTCTTCACAAGCATACAGCTCACAAATAACAGTGGGCACCGTCTATGTTCTTCTAATTACACTGATTGTGTACCCCACTTTGTACTTGAGTAGAAAGTGAGCTCCGTTCTTATAGTGCTGGGTTTTATATTCAACTCTAAACGGCGGGGCGATGGGGTATTTTAGACAAAAAAGAGAAACTGCTCGTTTGTGCTCCAAAGGATTACAAAAGGAATGAAATGAAAATTAGCAAAGCGTTTAATTGGATTATTGTGAGTCCGCGCTTTGATTCATCATGGAAAACTTTTCACCGCAAAGTACAGTGAACAAACAAAGGGGAAGCTAATGTGTGTTTCCCTTGTTCACAAAACAATTATTGAAGTCGCCAAGTTTGTGCGGGAGTTTGTAAAAATAACAAAGTTGTGGCGAAGGGCTTCGGTAATATAGACAAATGTCTTGCGGCGACCCTTCTCCGCCCGTTTTACGCCCTTCAATAACAACTGCGACCGTTTGTCCCACACTATTTCTACTCCATCCAGCGATGCCTTTGGGGGATACATGCGTTCAAGGAATGGACCATGTTAAAAATATTTATTTCAACTTTAACCACTTCCTCTCTCTTTACATTCTTCTAGTATTGTTCTTTTGTTTACGTTAACACTTAGTAACCACAGAGAGCAGGTTTGTAACATTTACTTAAGTTTTCATTCATATTATAATAATAATTTCCCCGTCTCAACTTCGTAAGTAATATTTATACAAGACATTAAAAAAATGCCCTTCAAAATGTATTAACATAACCTACAAACGTTTTTCTAGAAAACTGAATTTGATAAAGATAAAGTTGTTGATTTTAATGTACTTTTCTATAGAATTTTAAAACCATATTAGTAATTATAATGGAATACAAATAAGTGACTAACTAGCGAGTAAAATATGTGAACCACTACTACACAGAGTAATCAATGCGGCCGAAGAAGGGAAAGTCTGCAGCATTACTACCGGGTCGCGTAAACATTTCGCCCGGAAAATATGGGAACTACTACAAGAACGATTAAACAATGCGGCCGAAGAAGGGAAAGTCTGCAGCATTACTACCGGGTCGCGTAAACATTTCGCGCGGAAAATATGGGAACTACTACAAGACCGATTAAACAATGCGGCCGAAGAAGGGAAAGTCTGCAGCATTACTACCGGGTCGCGTAAACATTTCGCGCGGAAAATATGTGAACCACTACTACACAGAGTAAACAATGCGGCCGAAGAAGGGAAAGTCTGCAGCATTACTACCGGGTCGCGTAAACATTTCGCGCGGAAAATATGGGAACTACTACAAGACCGATTAAACAATGCGGCCGAAGAAGGGAAAGTCTGCAGCATTACTACCGGGTCGCGTGAACATTGTGCGCGGAAAATATGGGAACTACTACTACACAGAGTAAACAATGCGGCCGAAGAAGGGAAAGTCTGCAGCATTACTACCGGGTCGAGTAAACATTGTGCACGAAAAATATGGGAACTACTACAAGACTGATTAAACAATGCGGCTAAACAAGGGGAAAATAGTCGTAATACTAATGGACCGAGTAAACATTGCGCGCGGAAAATATAGGAACCTCTCCTACTGTAAGGATAGTACTGTATCCCCTTTTGGAGCGTAATATTTACCCGGACTGCTGTGGCCTTCAAAATTCAGTTTTTATAGTTTTAAAGTGATTAAGTAGTATGATTATTATCGGCTACGAGGGATGGGAAAGGATGTGAATATCCTTAGGAATACAATACCTCAGGAAAGGGGATAAAGGAGGTCGTATCTCCACGTGTGTAAGGTTGTGTACATCATGCAAGATAAAGACTCTACTGTGTTTCATGGCCACAAAGAATATTTCTACAGGTTACACTCCCTTGTAAGAAAAAGGCTATGAAAGAGTGGATTGTATTAGATAAGGCTAAAGACTTATTGTCACCTGATAATGAGAATATGGAAGGTATATTATAGCTTGTGTGGGGTCACCTAGCTGACGTAAGCTTGCTTTCACCACTGTTCAAGGTAGGTGACTACGGTCTACCTGGTGTTTGGTTTACCGTTTCTTTTAATTGTGATGCATCATTCCATAGAACAATGTTAGATAGGTATGCTAATGTCAAGTATTGGTAATCGACAACCAAATCAATACTCTGAATCAATTTTTTCTATTTTTTTTCTAAACTACATAGTTTATGTAGTCATAGGTAACTACATAGGACCAATGCGGAATGTTTGAAAGATGACGAATAATAGCTGTAGTTTGAGTCGTAAAACTCCAATTTTCTGGGCAAACAAGATAAGAGTTTACGGGCTAAAATAAGAAGATCTAGGCCTCTTATGTCTGCTCACAGCACTGTAGAGTAAGGAAAATATGCATGGGAATTTGTGTGAAATCACTGCAAACGTAATATTGTTACGTCAATGATGGTAAATGCTACCTAACCTGGTTTTAATGGTACCTAGCAAGAGCAATTACTTAATACCAAATACTTTTTCTTTCATTCCCAAAACCAATATTTACCACATGTCATAGATAAAACCTTGCATCCTCCAAACTATTATTGAAAAAGACCGAAAAAGTCATCTCTTATTAATGAATGCTAGTAAAACCTTATATTTACCAATATACGTGCTTTTTCATACATACATATATATATATATATATATATATATATATATATACAACTATATTTATACTTTATTGTACTTAAACAAGAACCTTACTTAATATATATATATATATATATATATATATCGGAGTCGATATTCGAGAACTTAAATTACGTGTCCTCATTTTCGAGTATTTTTTATACTGAATTTTCAGAAGATGCTCGAAAATGAATGAGGACACGTAAAAAAAGTTCTCGAAAGTCAACTAGCATATATACCAAGTAAAACTTTTGTTTAAGTACATTAAAGTGAAAGTGATAAGTGAATACAAGAAAGAATTTTTCAAAGTAAATTATATGAATATACATATCTCTCTCTCTCTCTGTCTCTCTCTCTCTCTCTCTCTCTCTCTCTCTATATATATATATATATATATATATATATATATATATATATATATATATATATATATATACCCCTTGGTAGTCGAATAAGAGACCTTAAAGGCTTATCTTGTGATGCTTAGCCCTAACTCTCCATCCAGGTGATGGATATAACTAAGAAGGTGTAGATGAAATTAAAGCCTGCATGTCTTTCCTCTTTATAGAAATATAGACACAAAAGAGAAGGTGAATATATATACGTACCAGTACAAGAGATTGCGCTGCAAGAACTGAGAGCACACTCGTTTGCGAACGTTCTATCATTTCTCTCAAATTAACATTGCTGTAAGTATATGATTTTTTCTGTCTATTGTATTGGACTCTAGGTTCAATATTTGATATTATTTGGACAATAAATGCTACACGGAGTACATAGTTACCATTCTTTTGTGTGCAAAGTTTATGACTGTCTTTACATGACAGATCATTGCATGATTTTGATACAAATAAATCGGGCATTTCTAACAAAGTTGTTTTTGCACCAAAACCTAAAAAAATTGGCTTTCCCAAAATACATTTTGAGATTCGGTAAATAAAATTGTCACAAAAACCAATGAATATTATGACTTTGTGTGTGAAAATACAACCATGTCTGACCATTCAAAATTGAATTTCAAAAACAAGAATACTTTTCATGCATATATTATTCTTAAAAGAATAATAGAATATTATTCTTATAAGAATATAGAATAATATTCTTATATATAGAAGAATAATATATGCATTAAAAGTATTCTTGTTTTTGAAATATTTTTAATTTATTAACTATATTACAAGAAAAATATTTAATATATATATATATATATATATATATATATTCATTTCTAAAGATCAAAGTTGTTTTAGCTTCTATTACAAAATATATCTATGAAATTGGTAACCAATTTAATCTTTTAGTCTCCTGCTTACGTGTTCAACGCACAGATGCGAACGCATGACCCTACATTAGCTCCTAAGTAAATTAAGAATTAATTAAAGTCCATCAAGAAAAGTTTGATTCGCTTAATGACTCCGAAGCAATGGGCGTATGTCATGCTCGATAAGTTCGGAATAGACGTCTAACGACCTCGGAGGTCTGTCCGGCGTGTTGAAGGGCTTACACAGTGATCTACCCGACTCATTACACCTGCGCTGCGCACTTTGATTCGACCGCCGCGCTAATCACATCTGCTCCCGCTTCCTACAAAGAATGGACCGTCCCGGTCCACCTTCTTATGCTTTTATTGAATAAGGTTATTAAAATATTTCTTTTTCTCTTGTGTCCAAAACGTTACGATGGGCTACAATCGAAGAGTCCTCTGTTGCAGAGATCTTCACTAGGTTTTCTTAGAGAACCAAATATTTTGCATTTAGTTTTCCTCAGGGCCGCAAGTACAAGAGGCATTAAATAACTTACAAACATTATGATTATAATATAGGATTTTTACATAACTTAAGTAAAGCAACTGTTTGTATATAAAAGAGTAGGATAAATGCATTTTTACTTAACTCCAGGCTTACCTAAATTTGTTAATACTTTGAAGCCGATGTGCGAAATCTTTCACAGCTCTCTAATATGCATCTATGTTTGCAGGTTGGGAAGATACTGAAATTCTTAAAATGTTTGCAACGTTCTCACTCGCTAACCTAGATATGTGCTTGTGTTTTATGAACTTCAGTTTACTGAGCGTAGATTCACAGACTTATGTAGATACAAGAGCACATAATATTTCCTGAGCACAGTCAGTTACGTTAGTAAATTTGTCGCTTACAACTGCTTTCCAAAACTAATAGTGTGCTTTATCCTTATTTTTTTTTTCAAATACGCCATTGCAATTTCTTTGTTTTAAATCCAAACAGGCTGATGGCCGCAAAAAATCGTCCTCAAGGCCGCTTAGTGAGGATGCCTGCTCTATAGATTCGTGACTCCTCTAGGTAAAATATTCTCAGTTTTGCCAATTTCAAAGTAATATATGGAAACAGTATTGGACATACTCTCATGTTTCTAAGACAGAGGGAATTTACTCTGCCATTAACATGATAATATGGCAGGCATGACGGAGTATTTCTTGAGTTCTCAATGTCTAATGGGGTGGGGGATGCCCCCTTAGGACCAAGTTCCTACTCTTAATGTCGGGCCCTTAAGTAAGGCCAGGAGAGAGTGGATAAAAGTCCGATTGCAGTACCTGGACCGAACTAATCAGACGGGGTATTGGGGGTACGGAAACCTGGCCGTTCGGAAGGTTCTACTGATTCCGAGTAGTTCTGAAAGAGCGGTCGAACCGCTGTCACTGGAGGAGTTCATCTCCTTCCAGTGGGGCGGACCGGTGACCACTCTACTGGTACCACGGCCACCAAGCTCTACCCTCGGGTCTGACGCTAGTCACCCGGACGGGAGTCACGAGTTTGAGGTTGGGTTCGTGTGAGTAGAGGTTTCACATACTGGACTGTAGACATCCCAACAATATGGTATAAACTAGTATTCTTTGGCAAAGGAGACAAGAGCCGAGATGCCAGGTGTTCCTTGGTCACGTTCTTCCGTTTCACCTTCTTCCTTTTTCTTCTTGTTTCTACGTGTGTATCTTTTGCATGGAGAAATGTCTTAGACATAATACAATTAAGACATATGTTACTTAGTCATAAGCCTAAAGTATCTAGATTTGTTTGCCATATTATATTTTGTATTTTGACATACGCCTAAAGTATCTAGATTTGTTTGCCATATTATATTTTGTATTTCGACGTATTTAAATTTCATAACTTAGTTTACTTGCCATTTACCCCTAGCAAGGTTAATAATTGTAGGCGGGAACAAATAACAAAACCAACTTATTTTGTTAGAGACATTAATTTTTTTAGTGAACGAAGAGAGCAAAGTCAATTCCGCCTTCGTCTCACTCCCTCATCACTCTCGACTTGGATTAGTAGAGACAATATTTGTTGAATCATGTAAGCTCTGGTTTTAGTCGTAGGCGGAAGGGTGCGTCTAGGCCACGTGTCGGGGGTTGGCGTGTATGGCAAAGCGATTAGGCTTAAAGCGATACACCATGCGAGTCACGTGACGTCCCGTGTTATACACAACTACCGGATACTTTGCAGTCCATTGCTGGCTCTGCGATTTAAACCACGATGGCTTTGTAATGGGGAGATAAAGTAAAAGGCAAACCTAAATATTCGATTTGAAATATCTCTTATGCTCTACCTCCCAAGAGGATTATATAAATTTATAATAACGAGTATTTTGTATGGTAGCACTATAAGTAATTCCATAAAAGCTTATCAACAAAAACAATTATAATTTATATCTTTAAATTACGCTTGCAAAATAAATTTCTGGTTTTAGTATTTATCTAAAGTTTTCTGTTTACTGTGATATGTTCTCCTTTTAATTCTTACTATTAGTGCACTCTCTCCCTACCCTATATTTACATATCTTGTTCAAATTTTCAATCGTTAATAAAATAAATTTTATACATCCATTCATGTTCTAATAATTTTTTTAAAACTTGTAGTAGATGACATGTAATGTTGAAACAGTTTTTTCAAATATTAATTCATTAATTAAATTTAAATTAATCAGTTTTTATAATTAATTTCGTTTTCTATTTTTTCACTTAAAATTGATATTCTGTCATATCCCTACATATATATTTTTATATTACTTGTAATTATTTAATAATAAGTAACTAAAATTAAATTTTCCGTGCTTTATCAAGGAACTGACTTTAAAATTTTGTATCATAATAATTGTTTTCACCTTAAGGTTGTTTAAGTTCTATATTCGTTTGGAAATATTGCTAGTTCTGTTACTTTTAGTAATTTGATAATATTTATTCATTTTAGGAAAATATTTAATTAATAGGCTTATTAGTGTACCTTTATATATTCATATATATATATATATATATATATATGTACAACAACCCCCGGCCAGTGATGCCCGATGATGGAGATACGACCAATCTTTGAAAGTTATTTCGCATAAATACCAAGTAAGATTCTTGTTTAAGTACATATAGTGAATGTGATAAGTGAATACAAGAAAACAGTGTGTGTGTGTGTGTGTGTGTGTGTGTGTGTGTGTGTGTGTGTGTGTGTGTGTGTGTTTGTGTGTGTGTTTGTGTGTGTATATATATATATATATATATATGTGTGTGTGTGTGTGTGTGTGTGTGTGTGTGTGTGTGTGTTATATAATATTGTCTATATTGTATTATTATACCAATAATTCAAGCTATTAGAATTACAGAAATATATTTATTAGTACAAATAATGTAAATATATTCATGTATTTGTAAGGATCTTGTATTATTGATTATTTATAACGGGAAAATTTTGTTATATTTTTTATATAAAGTCAGTAAAAATTATTAATTATGATTATTGTAATCTATGGTGAAATGTGTAACACAATCTTTATGGCTTTTTCAGTAGCCTACATGTCCCAATACAACCTATTTTTATTTCTGAAAATCTTCATCTTTTTTTACTCAATTAGGCTTACTCTTTGTAAATTTTCTGAAAACTACTTTTGTTACTACATATTCGAATTAAACGTTGTATTAACAAGAGTATAGAATGGAAATCTTTATGGTGACGTCATATAATTACTCTATTCCGTGTGCGAGTAATTACTATGTAGAAACAATTTTACACCTGAGACACAACGCCTTCAGCTAAAGCGTACGACACGAATTGAAATTAAGAATAAATAAACGCGTCCATTCATTATGAATAGTTTCGTGAAAATGAAGATAAATCTATTGCATGCGACATTTCTTAGGCCCGGACGTACGTATTATGTTGTACGGAATAAAGCCAACAATTGTGTCCCTGACGACAGCCGTGAGTTTAATCTGTATGAATGATGGTTGTCGCTGTACAATTTGTTAAATTAGGGGCAATATTTTCCTCGGACCATAAGTGATAAAACGTGCAGCCTACCAAAACCGTTGCGGAACGGTTTGCGAGTCGTTAGTCTGCGGCCTGTTCACAAGTAGGCTTGCACTCTCCTTTATTAGAAGAGTTTCACACTGCTATAACTTCACGGGAAATATTATTTTTTACTGGTTTTTGCATTATAGAGCTACTATTTTTTGAACAGTTGATCTCAACGTGTTCTGCTTCAAACTTTTAAAGATTTTTCTTCTATGCAACTATATGCATCATGATAAAGTGAATTCGTAGCGATCAGATGTTTTTTATTCAAAAGAACCAAACAACAACAATCAACTGGTATTTGAATTTCATTAGTCTTTTTTTCACATATGACAACTTTAAGAATGCAAGGGACATAAGACAAATAATTAAAATTTGTTTTCTGGAATATTTTTTTGAACTTGATATTCATGTATTAGATAGTTCTTGATACATTGAGAAAGTTCAGCAAAATAACAGAAACAAACGACGTTTTTTATAACCTAGTGTCACAGCTAGGTGAACATGATCATAACGATGAAATTATCCAGCCCTAAATTGTTGTTGACAAAACTCATTTGACTCTACGAGAGCATAAGATGACGCTTTCCTGGATTTTTGTTTCTAAAATTCATTTTACTTCACCGCAGTAAAGGCCCACGCTAGTCTGGGTTCATGAATACAATTATTTTTTTATTTTTCAGATTACCAGATATATAATTTATTACTTTAGAAGATTTTTTGTAACAGTTCATCTTCATTTGTAATGTTTTACTATGAAAACCAATAGCCTAATTAAAATTGTAGTTCCAAAAAACCTAAGAAAATTATTAACTTGTTTACTCAAGTTCTATTCAGTTCATAGATCTGCCATGGAATATTATGAAAATGTCAGCATCAAGTGGCTGTTACGTAGAGAATGTCGGCATGAAGTGTTGGTCACATAAAGCATATCAGTATCAACTAGTGTTCAAAAAAAAAAAAAATACCAGAATCAAGTGGTGTTTACATTAAGGATCTCAGCCTTCATAGGTTATCACATGATAGGTTGTCACATATACTTTTTCTTAGGTTGTCAGCATCAAAAGATGATTACATTAATGATGTCAACATTAAGAGGTGTCATATGAGGCATATCAGCATCTAAAGGTTGTCACATGACGGATGTCAGCATCAAAAGGTGGTCACATTAATGATGTCAACATTAAGAGGTGTCATATGAGGCATATCAGCATCCAAAGGTTGTCACATGAATGACGTCAGCATCCAGATGATGTCACGCGAAAGATATCAACATCACGTAGCGGTCACATAAAGGATGTCAGCATTTAGAGGTTTTCACAATAAATATGTCGTCATGACATGGTGAACTCGTAAAGGATATCAGCATCCTAAGGTTGTCACCAAAGTTTTGTCACCTAGAGGTTGTCACATGGAGTAGTCTATGTTAGCATCAAGTGATCATATCTGCATCCAAAGATAGTCAAATAAAGAATGTCAGCATCCAGAGGTGTTCACGTGAATATTATCAGCATAGAGTGGTGGTCATATAAAGGATGTCAGAACAGAGTGGTTGTCACAAGGATGGTTATCAGCATCGGGGGTGTTCACATAAATGATATCAGCATCAAGAGGTGGTCACATAAAAGAAGTCAAATCGAGTAGTTTCCAAATGATATAATCATCGAGTAGTTGTCACATAGAGGACGGACACATCTAGTAGGGGTTGAAACTAGATGACATCATCTATAATTATATGCAGGATGTAATTGAAAACAAAAACACTCAGGGTATTTACACCTTCCATGACTTTTTTACCAGATGTGGAAACTACATTGCCTTTTGTTTTCTTTTGTGTGGTAAATTGAAATAAAATTTTATTTATTGTATTTATTTGATGACAATTTTTTATTTAATTGTAAATTATTAAGTCCAGAATTATAAAATATCCAGAGTTTGGTTATTATGATGTACACTGTACACAAACATCGTAAGTATAAATAACAACATATAATTAACTTTTCCAAGGTATGGCTTCTTATTTTAATGGACAACCAGTTCACTATATTTGCGACCTATTTAGGCTTCAAAGTGCTTTTCACAAGGGATTTTCCAGTTACTTGAATTCTATTGAAGGTACGTTTTTCTTTGGAATGGCTTAATTATACAACGTACGTTACACCCTTGTATGAATGGAGCAGCAGGGTGCGGGGTGTGTATCCGGTCCGGTGGGCGGACAAAAGAAAGGCCTTCAGGTGACTTTTACGGCCGGTTTGGGGTTGTTTTTAACACCTTCAGGTAGACTGCATGTCGCCCGACAGCATTGGTGCCAGTCTGTCTAACAGTGCTTGCTGTTTATAGTGTGTGCGGTGAAGAATGAGCCCTGTGTGAACTCTCTGAGAAACGTGTAACCAGCTCGTTAAATTCAAATAAAGCTGGGGTATTTCTGCGTTCTCTATGAGGTTCTTAATTTACATAGAATGTATTAGGCATCGTAAATTTCTCTGTCGCAGTTAGTTTTATAGAACATTCCATTGTACAGGCTGTAGGCCTATATAGACTGGTATAGAATTTAGGCAACATGCAAACCTTCATGTGGACGAAAGATATTGAACTTTGTTCAATAAACTGCAAACTTCTTCATTCGTGATAGATAACGGATTATCGAATTGTTTTATCGTGTTGATTTTCGTTTTAAAGAAAACATATATACATGTGTGTGTGTGTGTGTGTGTGTGTGTGTGTGTGTGTGTGTGTGTGTGTGTGTGTGTCTGTGTGTGTGTGTCTGTGTGTGTGTGTATGTGTGTGTGTGTGTGTGTGTGTGTGTGTGTGTGTGTGTGTGTGTGTGTGTGTGTGTGTGTGTGTGTGTGTGTGTCTGTGTGTGTGTGTGTCTGTGTGTGTGTGTGTGTGTGTATGTGTGTGTGTGTGTGTGTGTGTGTGTGTGTGTGTGTGTGTGTGTATGTGTGTGTGTATGTGTATGTGTGTGTGTGTGTGTATGTGTGTGTGTGTGTGTGTGTGTGTGTGTGTGTGTGTGTGTGTGTGTGTGTGTGTGTGTGTGTGTGTGTGTGTGTGTGTGTGTGTGTGTGTGTGTGTGTATGTGTGTGTGTGTGTGTGTGTGTGTGTGTGTGTGTGTGTGTGTGTGTGTGTGTGCGCGCGCGTGTGTGTGTGTGTGTGTGTGTGTGTGTGTGTGTGTGTGTGTGTGTGTGTGTGTGTGTGTGTGTATGTGTGTGTGTGTGTGTGTGTGTGTGTGTGTGTGTGTGTGTGTGTGTGTGTGTGTGTGTATGTGTGTGTGTGTGTGTGTGTGTGTGTGTGTGTGTGTGTGTGTGTGTGTGTGTGTGTGTGTGTTACTGAATAATGCATTGGTATTTAATTGACCACTCTTACTTTAGTGATTCAATGAAATGTTTACACGAAATGCCTTAGGATGTACAATGCAATGGAAAGCTTTGGAAAGGCGAAAAACTTAAAGTTTCCATTGAGTCTCTTACAGTTTAATAATTGTACAGAAAGGCGATAATGATTTCGTTCACTTAAAGCTTTTACCTTCATGTAGCTACATATTATTTGCTTTGGAAAAGTTAAGTTAGTAAGAACTTTACAGTAGAGTTTCCGTATTTTGGATGTTTGTGAAATCAATAGCCTACATGTTTGAACTCATTTCATCACGTGTTCAACTATGGTGTAGCACTTAATTAGTTATATAATCAGCAAAAGGTGACCATTTCAAACATTAATCATTTACAATGAAAATATTGGAAAGAACCTCAATACCACAAAAAATAATCAAAAATAATAAATATAACAAGTTAATTAAGATTAAACCCTTATGTACATTTCGATGACCATGTCATCATCATCAAGATTCTAGTTTGTAACTTCTTGTGTGCTAAATTGTATTTTGTAATAAGACCCTCTGATGATGATGACTTGGTCATCGAAATGTACATAAGGGTTTAATCTTAAGTAACTTGTTTTATTTGTTATTTTTATGGTATTGGAGTTCTTTCCAATATTTGCATTGTAATATATTGTACCACTGTGCTCTTGATATTGTATATTAATCAGTTACCTTACGTTACGAAAGAACAAAATGTCAGCTATTATTATTGTTTTGCAACCAGACTGAATACTTTGTAGCTATATTATAATATAGCTATATTTTAAGGCCGTTTAACATAGTGCTTTTATGTATAAGATATCATTTTTCTATTTTGTATAACGTGGAGTGTAGGCCACATGTTTTGTGTATTTATAGATGCGAACTGTTTGTAATGTGTGTACAGAATGTACGTATTTGCTTTTATAAGAACAACACTTATTAGAACAGAATTAACTTATCGATTAGGCTACTTTTAGCAACAAAAAAACCCACTATTTATTGATGTTACTCAGCAGACGTGTTTCGCACCATATCAGTGCATTGTTCAATGCAGTGAGTTACAGACAAGATTGTTGCTTAGGTGTGTTTATGTTATTGTCTCTGAGGTGTTTTGGTATTCTGTGATGTAATGTTTCTCATAGTGGTGGTGTGTTAATGTGTTTGATTGTGGTGTAGAATGAGGTTAGTTTTTGTGGTGTTTGTTAAAACTTTGTATTTTCTAGATTTTTGTCAATGTTAGTGTATGTCTGTAGCATGTTTTGTATATATGTAGCGAAATTTGATTTCTGTTGTGTGTTTTTTATGTCTTTTATGTGTTCTTTGTATTGTGTGGTGACATTTCTCCCTGTTTGTACTATGTAGAAGCTACGACAGTTATTTCACGTTATCTTGTATACTCATGCTCTATCGTGTTTATTCTGGAAGAGTTTTGAATTTTGTAGGTGATTTTTTGTTGTTTTCGATGTTTTAAAGGCGATTTGTAGGTCTATTTGAGTTTTCGGAACGACGTAGCTTTTGGTTGTGATGTTTTGTCGTGATATGTTAATGGTATGTAATTTTAATCTTGTATATTTTTGTTGTTTTTTGTGGTGTGTATTGTATTATGTGTGTGTGTGTGTGTTGTTTCTATTAAGGTGTGTTTGTATCCGTTTCTATGTGCAATGTATTTTATCGTATTGAGTTCGTTCATTCTCTTCATTGTTTTTGGGGTATTCTAATTAGTCTGTGTATCATGGTGTGTGTGGGGGGGGGTTAAAAGTGTTGTGTATAACTCTCTTTGTTGTGGGGGGTTTTCTGCATGTTTCAAATGTGTGTTTGTTGTTTTGTTTTGTAATTGTGAGGTCTAGGACGTTGGCTATGTTCTGTTTTTATGTATCCATAACCATAGATTAAAAATTAATTGTAGGTTTGCAATTTATATTAATATTTATTTTTAAACAGATTTTAAATAATCTTTGTATTTGTGTTTCACACAGAACCTAGAATAAGTAATAATTCTACAATAAAAAGCTATTTATTAAGAAGTTAAACATTTGTTATAGACTTTGTATAATAGTTTTTTTTAAAACGATATCTATATGTATTTAATATCCTTCATGTCAACGTTGTTCATCATTTCATACTCTCTTCTATCGAAGGCTTACTCATACTTTAGGAGATGTG
>JBAIZL010000007.1:20718014-20740514 GCA_036971475.1 Prosapia bicincta | reverse complement strand
TTAATTAATTCCTTCTATTACCTCACACTCTCATTAAATAAATATCTTCTACAAATTTTCAATTGTTAATAAAATATGTTTTAATTCATCAAGACAAGTTCAAATACATTTTTTTTAATCTGTAGGAGATGGCAATTGATGCTAATACAATTTTTCAGATATTTATTAATTACTTGAAACTAAAAAAGTTGATGTTTAGATCGGATTCGAACTGAATGACTTCAGGTTTGAAATCCAGCACTTTAGAACTGAGCTAACTTTCCCATTGTTAGACAGCTATTACTTAAGGATGTATATGAAATTATAAGAGAAAGGTTCATTGCAATAATCAAATAATAGAAGAGATGGATAGAGTATGAAATTATAGATCACCCTCAGCTTCTTAAATTAGAAACGAAAAAAAGAAAGCGAATAAATTGTAACAGACAAAAATAATAGTCCATCACATACACTGTACGGAGGGGGAAATAAAAAATTGTAAGGCATCTGGCTTTCTGTTTTGCCAATTAATATTGTGATTCTCTCATATGTATATATTATTTGTATTAATTGTAATTATAAAATAAATGTAACTAAATTAAAATATTTCTTATAAGGAATTGACTAGAAGATTTTTTCTTCTATTACTTGCTTTTCTTTAATATTTATAATAAAACTATAGATTATTATAAATAAACCATATTCCTAGAGATATTAATTTTCAGTTCTAGTCATATCTTATGATAATAGAATATTTAACCCTTTTCACTGTTCTTACATTGAGCTACGGAAAGTTTTGGAATTAATTTTCATTTTCTGTCAAAGGCTAAGAAACGGTTTTAAATGTTAAAGTTATACTATTCAACGTTTAATTCATTGACACTAAATTTCCCTTCGCCCTTCGTTCCTACGTTCAGCGTGAGTGTCGTATACTTTTGTATACCTCCATTAGAGAGTTGGTATGTTTCAGCTATTACCATGTCTACTCAGGTACCTGGATATATATATATATATGAATATCGCAATATTTAAATTCGTATGTAAATAAGAATTGTAAATTCAATTATAATTCTTGTATTTGTATTTTGACTTAGTTCTTTATATACATACATATATATATATATATATATATATATATATATATATATACATGCGCGTATTTTACTTATGTCCCTACTTTAATCGTGTACAAAATTACAATCTCTTCATCACTTCATATATTCTGCTGTTCCCCTAAACCACAAAAGAATTTAGAATAGAAAAATATATTCTAAACAGTGAATGATGTTTTATGTTTTTAAAACCACATACATTTGAGTTTTCAAGTTCGTATAAAGATTTCGTTTAAAGTTTAACATACTTTATCTATAATTCGAATACCACAAAGTGTTCAAACTGTAGGGTCTAAAGTAATTTTCTGTAGGGAAATAAACGTTTTGTAAAGCTACGAAAGACATTATTTTCTACCCATTTTTGCCATAGTTAGAGCGTATAATGTTAATTTCAACTTACAATTAAGTTTATTAGGAAAAGTTTTCAAAATTTAAAATATGAGACTTCTACAACCTTGTGAAATAAATTTAAAGTATAGGCCTAAATGATATTAAAGTAATAGAGCGACACAGCTTCTTTATAGATATAGGCATTAAATGAAAAAAGATGAATTAATTTAGTTTTATATGGGAGAAAAACTTTCACAAATGGTTTAAGGTATGCAATATAGTTATTTTGTCCCATTTGGCTTAAAATTTGTCAAAATTTAAAATTTGAGACTTCTTTAACCTTGTGAAATAAATTAAAAATATAGGCCTACATGATAATAAAGTAATACAGTGACACAGTTTCTGGATAACGGAAAAAATTAATTAATTTAGTTTTATATGGGAGAAAAATTTTCACAAATGGTTTAAGCTATGCAATATAGTTATTTTGTGCTATTTGGCTTAAAATAGGTGATAACATATGATTTCATAAAACAGCTGATTTTGTGCTATAGGTATATGGTAGAACAGCTGTTTTAATGCAAGATGTATGTTACTTTACTCATATCAATTGTAATTATTTAAAAAAATTAACTAAAATAAAATGTTTCTCTGTTGACTTGAGAGTTGACTAAAAAGGTTTTGTTTATATTACTGGTTTCTGTTTAAGTTATTTCCATCATTGTTATCTTACAAATTCCAGGAACATGTCCTAAACATTCCTTGGGTTCTTTTGACAATGTTTGATCTTCTAAATAAGCGTCGGGAAGGTTTTGTCAACTTTGCGGATCACTGGTCCGGTTCGTCGCGCCAAGTAGGCCTGGGCCGGAAGTAGGGTTTAGGTGGCTTTTATTCAACACAAGGGCTTAAAATAACATTCCAAAGCCCCTCGTTCCTCCAGCTCCCATCCTGTCCGCATTTACTAATACTAACTCCAAAGGGGATAAATACTTAACCTCATCTTCATGATACACACAATTTTTACGGACAAATCCAGTTCCTAGAAGTTCTTCAGCTGCGCATTTAAACGTTTTAATGTTGTTACATTATTTCGTGCTACGTAAGAAAAAAATAGTTCGGAAACAAATTTTGTATCAAAATGAGAGCTTTTATAGTGTCAGGTTAGCCATAAACAAATCCTCTCTATGTACAATAGGCCTATCAAAAACGAGTTGGGTTTATCACTCTCAATATGAATTGCCCATATTAATCACAAATAGTGTATAATTAATAATGGACTACCCATCTAAATTTGGCTCAAATTAAATATTAAGAATAATATATAAATCTAAAAAAAATAATCTTGACCTTTGAGTGAGCACTACCAAAAGGAAAACCACGGTATTTATAAACTTGCTGGTGACTCAAGAAATTACACATTTTGGGAAATAAATCAGCTTTAACACTTCAGTTGAACACTGCTTTGCGCTAAGTTTTATCGTTTTTAGGCCAAAGTTAGAAACTAAAGGTGGGTAAATGTTCAATCCCATATTTTCTTTCGTGCTTGAAATAGGGTCTGTGAGTGTTTGTTTCGCCTTTTTGAGTAGTTTACTATTCATTATCGCAAAAAAAGTAATGTGTGTGCGAGTTTTATAATTTAATAAGGTTTGTGTGCCGGGTGCTGTGGTGTAAATAGTGCTTTGTTAAAGTTGATTTTTGTTGTAATATTTTGGGAGTTAACAGCAAATTTAATTAAATTTTGATGCATATTGTGAGTTATTACGTCAACAAAATAAAGCCAAAACGTTAAATTAGTAACATTTTAAGTGTACAGTAGAGGGGTGGATTGCTATTTTCTAAAATGTTTAATTTTTGGGGCATGAACGGAAGATTTTATAATCTGTTTCGTATTCTTGAGGACTTTCTGCATCGCCCGGTATAATTATTTTACTAAAATAATTTTCGTAGGAACGGGAAATATATATCGAAACTTTTTGTAGCGAGGAAGGTAAAACTCTTTTCCTAAAAGTATAATAACGTAATAAAAGTCTTTAATAATTTAATTATCCTACATTGTTCAGTTAATGTTCGAAAAATATTTTATATTTTCAATACTGTATATAAAACGCTTAACCTTATTCGTTAATTTAAACTTAATTTTGCAAATTATGTCAATCAATTTTTTTTATTATTTTATGAAATAAAAAAACAGTCCATACCTTCATTCAATAGCATATCATCATATTAAATAATTAAATTTACCGTTTAAGTATTAGAAAGAAACAACATATATTTTCTTTAGACATGGCCTACATTTCAACTTACTACAACACAGAAAATAACATTACCTACGAGTAATAAAAATACCTGTAGTATGTAATCATATATTATCACATAGGATAATTTAATCATATACACAATACTTCCGTGTATAGAAAACTTCACATGAAAATTATTTAAACATAACATTCACTTAACCTCAACAGGAATAAAAAAAAGGTATCGAAAACATATTGTCACCTTTCAGAAATATATCCGACAAATCGTTCGTCTTCCGAAATTTAATGGACAACACTGAAATATTGATGTTTGACGTCATGTTCTAGTTTTACTCCGGTCGGAAGAAGTGGTTGGTTTGCACTGTAAGACTAAAATGATGAGATAAATATATAACAAAAACTTGGAAACTAATATATATGCAGGTATTTTCTATGTCATTCAAGTTTTTATTAAAAACGATTTTTTTGAATTTATATGATAGTACCTACAAAATTAGCAGTTATCAATATTGACTATGTATAAATATTCAGTAAACTAGAAAAAAGTTCGTAAAATGCTCGTAGTCTATGCAGACTCTTTTAACAAGGTTTATAGAAGCACATAAATTATTTTTACCTTGTAAGTTTTAAAACGTCATACGTAATAGTAAGTAGCATATATTTCCATTCATGTCGGATTTTATAGTAACTAATAAATTTATCAATACGCAATAAATATACGCAATATATTTACGCAATAGATATCTAATGCATTTATCTGTTTTATAAATGTTATAATATTACAAAGAAAATATTGGAAAGAACTCTAATACCATAAAAATAATCAAAAATAACAAAGGTTTAATCTTAAGTAACTTGTTTTATTTAAGGGTTTAATCTTAAGTAACTTGTTTTATTTGTAGGGTTTAATCTTAAGTAACTTGTTTTATTTGTTATTTTTTATTATTTTTGTGGTATTAGAGTTCTTTCCAATATTTTCATTGTAATATATTGTACCACCTTGCTCTTGATATTGTGTGTTGTAATATTAATTTAATGTGAATAAAAATAAATTAAAAATTTTGAACTAAAAATAATAAAATAATTTAAGTAGGTTTAAATAAAAAAAAAATAAATTAAAATCAATAACGTGGAACTGATTCTTATTCCTACACCTCGTAAAACATTCTTACACGCAAGGTATAAAAAAATGTAGCGGGGGTATTGACAGAAGGGCGGGAATTCCATCTATATCTCAAAGGGCGGCTCAATCAGTCACCTTCAACGCTTGATAAATACCCTATGAAAATTGTTTACATTTCATATTAATAGTAATAAAGTGGGATATTTTTCATAGGCCGATGTCGGATCTAAGATTAGTTGGGATTAGGGCCCCCGGGATCAGCTGGTACTCGGTGTTGAAAAGTTGCAGTCATTTGTCATCGACGGAACGCTCTCCTGTTTTGTTGGCCGCTCCGTTGCCGTTCTGAAAATTTGTATAAATCTGATGACTGATAGCATCTCATCAACGCAATGGTTATTGTTTTATCACTCCCCCGCCTCCGGTCCTCCATCTTTTACAAATAACTTTTTCGCATAACAAATGGCAACGTTTAACTCCGATACAGCCGGTATCGATTGTGCTGCTGCATGATGTCTGTAACTGAGGGAGCAATCTCGCTCTAAACGCCATTCCTACTACAGTTTCCTGTATATTATACTTTTACCTACAATCACTACGTAATTGATAGTTTGTATTACATATTAACCTCAAATTCACGTTAGACTTCTAATTTTGCCGATAATTTGAAGTATTATTTCAAATCATAAACAAGAAGTGAGATATGTTTGAGTACAGTTTTCTGCCATTCCTAACATTTCAATATTCTCATCTGTTGACGCGTTTCGGAGTGACTTCATTTTCAAAACTTAAATCTTACTGTTTTAAAAGAGTACGATTTAAGTTTTGAAAATGGAGTTACTACGAAACGTGTCAACAGATGAGAATATTGAAACGTTAGGAATGGCAGAAAAATTTACTCAAACATATAGAAATTTTCCTAACAGAAATTAAGATATAAATATATTAATAATTTCAAGAAGTGACATATTTAACTGAACATATTATAAATACTGATAATACCGTCACTGATACAGAAAATACTCACCAATGAGGAAATTCCTCGGGGACGCAGAAAAAAATAGAAGCTGACTACCCTAAAATAAAAATTAGAAAAAAGATATATTTAACCTCACTTTCAACACATACTGAAATTTATACATATTCAAGATTTAGGGACGAAAAAAGTACATACTCATACGACATGTTATATAGCATGTGACAATACAGCTACAAAGTATCCGGTTAGAACACATCCACTTGTTATCAAGTTTGCTTACATTAGGAACATTATTAGTGGTTTTTTTAAATAATCAAATCTATTTTAACTGGATAAATTTGTAGCTGATTTGGAATATAGTATAACCATATGGTATAACAATTTATTTTGTAATACACACACACACACACACACACACACACACACACACACACACACACACACACACACACACACACACACACACACACACACACACACACACACACACACACACACACACACACACATATATATATATATATATATATATATATATACATATATACAAAAAGTAAGAGGTACAAAGTGCGTTTGTGTGAGTTCATATACACACACACACACACACACACACACACACATATATATATATATATATATATATATATGTGTGTGTGTGTCTGTGTGTGTGTATGTGCGTGTGTGTATGTGTGTGTGTGTGTGTGTGTGTGTGTGTGTGTGTGTGTGTGTGTGTGTGTGTGTGTGTGTGTGTGTGTGTGTGTGTGTGTGTGTGTGTGTGTGTGTGTGTGTGTGTGTGTGTGTGCTCATGCGTATGTATAGTTAAGAGGGAATTTGTTTTTACTTTGAATTATGTTTTATAATTCAGCAGCAAGTTTAATTTTTTGACTGTGTACCTGATGACTTTCTGCATCGCCAATTTTGTTTACATTATCTATTATGATGAGCGATTATTACGGAATATATATATATATATATATATATATATATTTGTGTGTGTGGGTGTGTGTGTTTGTGTGTATATATATATATATGAAAAAACATGGATGGCAGACATATATAGTTTCCATTCTTGCTCTCAACTTTCCAAAGAGAGTACTGGTATCTAAATATGACCCATATTGTAACCCCACGACTGCGCACTTTATTCGTGAGTAGAAGCTTAGATGATAACTGAAACTCTTTTGGGCTTTGCTGTTACCGATGGAGGCCTCCTGATTCCTAAACACAAAGATTCTAGTTTTACAAGATTCCACATAACAATTAGAGCTTATCTAGGGGTCAACGGGCAGGGTCTTCTGGGTCCTTGGGATGACACTAAAATTAAAATATTTTTATTTAACACGTTCACTGCGACTTATCCGTAACTATATTACTCATGAAAAATAAATATACGAATAACTTTGATAGGCAGAATGATTTCAGAGTAAAAGTGTCAAGTATGGAGCCTAACATTTCTGAAATCATGAAGTCAAAGAACAGGCTCAACCCATCTCACTGAAATTATTGTTAAGTTGTGAGTATGCATTGCATACTAGTTTTGAATAATAATATAATTAATATTCGTATTATAATTTTATTCAATAGTTTTTGTCTATTTATCGAAATTAAAACCGTCTTGTGATACTTGCTTTTACTTCATTAACTCCTTGTTCCAAACAATATATTAATATAAATATGTTTAATGAATTTCGCCTGAACCTACAAACTTTAAAATACGATATTCTTAATTTTTCTATGTCAAATAAAAATAAAAAAAATTCTTGAATGTATTTGTAATAAACTTGTGGTAGCATTAAATTTAATTTCTATAAGTAAGAACAGTTTCCACCTGAAAGTAAGTAGGTAGGCAAACCATAAACTACTTACTAACAACTAATATAAGTCAAATTTTTTTAAGTGTAGTAATTTAAGGTTAAAAAATTGAGGGCTCCTTGTCAATACAGCACCAATGAGAGGGTCCTTGAAAAAATATTGTTGGGAACCACTGCACTACAGCTTAGGGTGATCATGTTTTAAACATTGCGCTGTTTCGCTGGACACTTAGAATGGAGAAGTAAAGACACACTGTCAGTGATGACAAATGGTAGAATTCATTGATACGAAGGGAAATGAGATCAGACAATTTCATTTTATAAATTATGTCATTTTCCCGAATGTGGTCAAGGTTGTTAAATCCACGAAGAAACGTAGACAAAATGAAAGGACAAGAAAATCGTTTTAACAAATTATGGTTTTAAAATAGCGAGAAATAAACAGATGAAAAATTTAAGAAGAAGAACAAATTGCATGTAAAAGTATTAAAAAATATCTGAAATAGGTTAATGTGCTGAAAGAAAGAGATAAACCTAATTGTAATCAAACCGTTTATAAATTCACTCAGTTTTAACCTATTTATAAGTTCTAGTCGATAACAAAAACATGAATATAATGGTTTGTATGTAGTGATATATAATCATTTATCCGTCAAACAGCGTTTGTCAATATAGGATTATAAATAGTTATTTGATTGAATAAAATCTATTTTAGACGAAATATTTGTTTTCTATCATAGTAAAATTATTTATCCATGAGAATAGCTAGGACAGAGCGCACTGGTTATAAAGGTTTTTACTTGCTATTTTTAATTGAAACCATGTATACGAAAAACACGTATATACTCTATACTGTTTTAACTAAGAAGTATGAACTACAAAAATAAAGCTGTCGTTAATACAAACAAAACAAAACAATTGAAAGAATGTTAGAAAAGTGGTGGAAAGAAACAAAGAAATAACGAAAGAGAATGAAGAAACATAAAGGAATTTAAAGAGAGACAGAATAATGGAGGATAGAAACAACCTTTTTCTATGTAAAGAGGTGAGAAAGAAAGAAAATGGGAAATTAAAGAAGGGGATAGGTTAGTAATAAAGGAATGATACAGGTTAAAGCAATTAAAGAAAGGAAATGTTCAAAGGAAGAAATAAAGAGAAATAACCAAACAAAAAAAGGGAAGTGGAAAAGAGAGGAAAGAAAGAACTGAAGACAAATTATTTCTTTTATTTATAAAAATTAAACGATTTTTCGCACAAATTCAATATTATAGTTTTTTATTATTATTTAATGTTAATATTGAATACAATACTAAAATTAACTGTAAACATGATAGCAGTTCTTTAGGCTTCTTCGTACATAATATCTGTTAAAAACGAAAATTGATCATCTGTTCTCGTATATATAGGTATATTATATCTTTTAAGGAAATAGAGCATAATAGACAATTGAAAAATTCAATTTAAGCAAAAAACTCCAAATAAAATAAAGTATATATGTTTTTATTTCGTGTCTGTTTTTAATCCTTATCTGGTGTCCAGAATACATTGTAAGGGAAGTTTGTTTTCTCACCGCTTGTACTGCCCGGACTCCTCTGGAAGGTAATGTTATTTTAGGACAGGTTGGGTTCGGGGCTTAAACTGTCGAAAAGTCAGATCAGGTCTTCACGCTTCCAACTCATTGACTCGCGCTTTGGAAGGAAGTCCTTCCCTTTGTGTTGCCAGCTCTTATTGTTCACTACAGCTTTTACTCGGACCAGGGCATTCTGTCCATTCACAAACACCGTCCGAGATTCAATAGACCCGTTTCCGGCCGCTAGCTTTCATTCATCCTTCATTCATTCACACTTGCTGTAATGATAGAGCCGTATTACGTTACACAAAAGTTACAGCTAAGAAAGAGCGGGCTGGTTTCTTTAGAGGAGACGATTTCTAAGAATTACATGTTTTGCTGGTTTCGGAATCTCTTATTACATTCTCTTGTGTTGTAAGTGTTGGCGAGCTTTTTGTTTACGTCAACGTAACGAATTTCGCAAATTAATACCGGTTCAATTTGGATAACAAGACCAGTACACTGAGATTGTTACGTTGCCCAATTTTTTGGCACTGGCGAAACTAGAAATTTCGGTGCCTTGGAGCCTAAGACCCTCCAAGTGTCAGCCACATCCGTTTCACTTGCAGGAGAGTGAGTGAATCACCTCACTACCTCGAATGAGGGAATCATGATCAATTGTCAGGGCAATTTGGCCCTCCAGGTCAGTTTGGTGTCCTTCAGCCTCTTCTGGCCCGAGGCTTTGCCCCTATAGCTGCAGTACTGTTTGAGACTTCGTGTACTTGCAGCGTTTGGCACATTTGCATAAAAATATATTTAATTTGCCTCATAGGAAACTTTTATTTCCCAAGAGTTTAAGTCGGTGTATCTATCTCGAATATCGATATTATTATTGATCGATATTATTATTATTGATATTATATCGATATCTATCTTATTTAATATAGATATATTGGTCGTAAAGCCTTTACAAAATAATTATAAATGGAAGAAACTTAGTCTAGGTCCCCGCCAGTTAAAAGTACGGTTTACGTCTTAGGTAATAATATAATCTAGATTTCGTTAGACAAAATTTCGTTGGTAAAATATAACCTTAATAGCAACCATAATATGAATAACTTACTGGAACGGTTATATGCTATAATCAATGTATTCAGTTTTCTTAAAAGTTACACTCCTTCTTATAACCAGATCTCTACTAATTAGACATAAAATTGTAACACTAAGATTCTTATTATATTTGGGCAAATTTTACACAAGTCTAAATATATTAAGAATTTAACAACATTGTCCTTTTTACGAGTTCGTTTGGTATTATTTTCATTATAATTGTTTACCATTATAAACATTACATTTTAATTGTTTACCTAATTTTTATAAAATATTTTTCCGAGAATTCTGTATGACGTTTTCGATCCTGCACTAGATATCTAAGAATGTAAAAATGACAATCTATTTACAAAATTCATGAAATATTCCATCATCAATCAATATAGTGTATAATTCAAAAGAGTAATCAATGTTTTCCAGACAGAGGACCAAGTTCGTCAGACGCTCAACCTAGATAGTAGATATTTTAAAACATTTCAGTTAATTTTAAAGCTAAAATACGCAATAATATGTTAAATCTAAATACCCATTAAAGTCGTTTCTAAATACTTACAAAGGCGAGAATCAATTTATTTTCTAAACAATTTAAATTGTATTGTGCATGAATTAATAATTCCCTGTCAAGACAAATAGAAGCGTGAAGCTGTAAGCTGTATCTACTTAATAAACAAATCTATTTTTTAAATTTCTGTTGACATTTTGTACACTTTCCCCCAAAACTCTGACGACGCTTATCTTGCCATATTTTACACGGGTGCTCTTGCATTAACTGTTCGAAGTTACCACTGACATGTGCATCCTGCAATCACGCTAGCAACAAACATTTTAAAGATTTTTTTCACATCTTCTTTCCCCTTTGTGATTTCTTCATTAGCAAGGTATTGTAGAAAACATATATCTACTTCTTGGATAATACAAGTAGAATATGTAAATAAAACATTACAAACACGATATAGAATTGATTGACTTAAAACTAGTAAATTCCAATAAAACAATTATTCAAGATATCTAGATTAAATTGATTTATTGTTTGCATAAGATAAAACAATTTATTGAAAGACAAAATTTTCCCCACTAAAATTTTGTCTACAATTACCAATAATTTAAGTATCTATTAATTACTAGTTAAATTGTACTAGCTCTCTAAACTTTATAGATGTAATATCCTGTAACTGGATTGAATATAGAAAAACAAAAAGGTAGCACAACACTTATTTAGAAGATATGAAGATAATAATACTCACAGCTATATATATATTTTAGGCACCTCTTATGTCTGCCTATATAGGTACTAACGTCAACGTACAGCCAGAATAAACGCTTCAATCACCGTACATCTCCTACTTGCTCTGAGATTTCACAATGTTTTACATATATACAAAGTATAACCGCTTTGTAGTACTACAAAGTGTATCCATTAGTAATAGCCAAGCACTGATGAAGGCAACAACGTCGTCGAAACTAGTCTGTTTGTTTCAATAAACTAGAATGTTTTTTCTTAATAAACTAATGTGAAGTGAGATTTAGAGTAAATTGTTTTAGTTTTTGCTGTTATGAATTGTTCTCACTAGCTATGCTCTAATTAACTTTATACAAAGTGTAGATTATGAGTAAAAGTATTTAAAAGCTTATAAAATAAACAAAGAGAAAATATATTTGATTAAATTTATACTAGATTTAGGTAGTCTATCAAGAGAGTTAAATAGTTGGACTTATAGTTTTTAAAATATTTGTATGTATATTTTGTAATATAACAACATAAGGTATATATTACAATGAAAATATTGGAAAGAACCCCAATACCACAAAAATAATAAAAAATAACAAATAAAACAAGTTACTTAAGATTAAACCCTTATGTACATTTCGATGACCATATCATCATCAGAGGGTCTTATTACAAAATAAGAATCTAGCAAACAAGAAGTTACAAACTAGAGTGATGACACCAGCTAGTACGTAGATCCCTTCCAAATTCTTTGTGTGAAGTAGGTTGAGAATTAAAATTAACCGGAGAACACGACTCCTTTAAGACAGCACATAGTTCTGTGCAGTACCACCTCAAATGCCTAAAGCGCATCAAGTTTGTCTAAATTATACCTGATGATTTTATATTTATCTTGGTACTAATTGAACAGGGGGGGGGATGCGTGAAAGAAAAGTGTATATCTGTATTTCTCATATACGGAAGACATTTTAACTAAAATATTTCTATAAACAAAAGTGCTACAAGTAGAATAAGATCTGGTTAACATTTTTTAAATATTTAAAATTTCTTCTACCCTTATTCCGTTGGGGATTTGGTTTTTTATCACCTGTATCTCGATAACCCAAAATTGTAATTACAATGTTTTGTTTTTGTGATTACATAATTTTTTTTAATATAATAAGATTTTTTCACTCATATGCTTTGTTTTGCTTTTTCGTCACTTTAATTTATTGCCACAGAAAATATCGCTTTATTGTAAGGATAAAATCGGTTTTCAGCGATCTTATTTATGTTTCCCTTTTAAATTTTTATCCAACTAACTTTTCTTGTGTGTTACAATTTCTAATGCACCTAATTCTATCTACGTATGGTCGATCCAGTGAATTTAACGGATCGGTGATTTTAGTGACAGCACCAGGCTTGGATCAGTGACTTTTACCGGTGACTTTAATACCGGTGACAAGGGATA
Organism: Prosapia bicincta; assembly: GCA_036971475.1. NCBI lineage: Eukaryota > Metazoa > Arthropoda > Insecta > Hemiptera > Cercopidae > Prosapia > Prosapia bicincta. The sequence goes on along the minus strand of JBAIZL010000007.1, from coordinate 20,727,588 downwards.
CTGAGACAGCACTGTATGTGCAAACAACAGGCAGGCATATAAAACTGGTGACGAAAGACAGTGTCGGTGACATTATTATTAGGAAGTTACTGCAATACATACACTGGGAAAATAAATTATATAATCTTAAATGAAGCTTCAAAACAACAGTTTATTTACAACACAGGGTTAAATTACAAAATACAGTTTAGTTACAGTATTGGGTGTTTGTACTAACAATAAGTATTTTTCAGACCTTATCAATGCTTAGCCGAGATCTTCTATCATTACAATGTAACCTCCCTTAGAGAATAATCGCTCGCAAGGTACGGATGTGGCCAGTCATGCAAATAAATTCATACAGAAAAAAGAACAAACTAGCGTTTACGGCACATAAAGCTGTCACTGAAATCTTATAAAAATAGCCTACTCACACAGGACGTAATTGAGTAGAATCAGCGACAATGACAGCCACGGTAAAATATCAGTAACTTTCCAGCCAATGACGACGTCGTTTTGCTTCCGATCGATCCATTGTCACTGGAACTGGTATTTTCCATATTTTGTTACTGGTACCACCAGCGGCAAACGAATACCAGTGACAAAGTAACCGGAACAGAAATATCGACCATCCCTAATTCTATCTCAGTTGGATCTGTGTTTTGTCCAGATATTTACATCCGGCTTATGCTTTTCAGTTTGGAAGACAGTAGCTACCTACAGTGACATCTCGTTAATGGAGAACATTCTCTGTTGGCTCTGACCGACAACAATTTAATGCAAAATCAAATTAAAATACACAAAGAATAATAATTTATTTTTAAACAGAAAAGAAATACTGGTTACCCGTTATAAATTGTTATTTTTTCAACCATTATTCACAAGCATTCTTCTGTCAGACTACCTTAGGCGAAAATATAGCAAAAACATTACCTTGAACAGTAAATGAACTTAAACTATATTTACACAAAGTGAAACAATAAAATCTGACTCCAACCACGTGTTCGTGGGTTTTTCATCGCTCAAGTCTTACCACAATTTCACAAAATGACCAGTAAGTTAATAAAAAGTAAAAGCTATGGCCGGTTACTTTGCTTAGGCCGAGTTTTATTGCTTGCGCACAGTTCAGAATTAAATTCGGGTGATTAACTGGATTGTCAGACATGGCACAGCCCTAGAGTTTACGACCGCTTTAACACCTTCTACCAACATCTGGGCACTGAATTAAAAGAACACGCCGTAAAGCCGGAAAACTAGGCCTCCGATTAACACATTATCACGACAATGGCTTCTATTTCGACAAAATGCGCATTTATTGCAAATAAAACGCCGCCCTTCCAATTAATTTCGCCGTTTATTATCAGCTGTTCGGTGGCGACTTCCTTTGGAAGAAGCTAATTAGGTGGTTAAGTCGCAATAGTTTCGACCATACTGTTGAAACCCTACTTCCTGAAATTGGGACAAAGTTACTTGTGTTGCTATTAACTAAAGGGCTTTTCAAACATAATTGTATTTAATGTATAGCATATACATGTATCCTACTCTAAATTCATGAATATTTTTTATTTTACTCCGAACAGTAACTCGCAAATTCTCTGGATCCCCACTCGTACAGGTACAGTTTGCATTTCTGAGAAACAGTGTAGCCTGTTTTAAAACAAGTAATATAAACCTAAGATTTTTGTATTATACTTAGTTACTTTAGGGACAGTAGCAGTAAAAAGTAGTGTAAGCAAAAATTTCTTAAAGCAATTCCTACTTAGTTCAAGAAAGAAAAATTTTATTCTAGTTACTTTTTATTAAATAATCGCAATAAAAATAAAGTATTATAACCTATGCGTTAAAACAACTGTTCTACCACGTAACCTATAACATAAAATCAGCTGTTTTATGAAATTATATGTTCACTTATTTTAAGCCGAATGGGACGAAATAACTATATTGCATACCTTGCCCTTTTTGTTAAAGATTTTTCTCCAAAATAAAACTAAAATTAATTCATTAAATTTTATTAAAGAATTAATATTTGAAATACCCTGTAGGCTATTACATCAAATGTCATCCACTACACGTCTTAAATAATGTCGTTGAGCTTGAGTGGATGAATAAAAAGTATTTTAATAATGATTGAAAATATGAACAAGATATAGGCCACTGTAAAAAGAGTGTGAACTAATAGAACGAATTGAGAAAACAGGTAAAGTTTTTCCCAAACATTTTTACTTGTAAACATTTATTTCCAATGATTTATAATTTCTCATTAATGAATTGATATTTGAAAAACTGTATTAACATCATGTTTCCTCCACTAAAGGTTTAAAATAATGTATGTGAAATTGAGTAAATGAATAAAAAGTATAACGATTGAAAATATGAACGAGAGATAGGATGTAAGAAGAGTGTAAACTAATAAACGGAGTTTAAAAAAATATTAACCTCATTGAATTTTAAAGTTTAAAATTAATACGTCACGTGTTTTGTTACTTGGTTACGTTTTTTTAAATCTAAATGAATACTTCTGAACCCAAACTATGTGGGAAATTTTAATTTTTTTCCACTTTTAAAATAAATTTAAACAATATATTTAATAACAGATGTACCAATAAATACAGAAGCGAAGTCGAAAAAGCCTTCTGGGGAGATGAAATTTCGGGAAACTGGAATACATGCGAAAGAAAAATTTCAAACATTTATTCTATTTTATAGGCCTAACATTTTAAAGTTTAAAATTAGACAGACGTCTGCGAAATTTAGTAAATAAACATTTCTTGTTTGCAGATTTAAGTATTAGGCTACCCAGTGAACGTTAAATTTTAGTTTGTTCACAGGATGAGATTCATTTTGCATATCAGGTTAAAGGGTTGCCAAGAATAGGGAGGCGTTAAAAATAAAAATTGTATAACCTATAATTTTACAAAAATGATTGATTCTATTATAGAATAAATAATACACCGGTTGAATATCGAGTCAAAAGCAAATTTATTTACTACAACGTTTCGTTAAAGTAAATTTATTTAGTAAATTTTTGGTAAAGTGTAGAAGATTTGATGTTTTGCCTCCTCACATTATCCAATTGAATTCTAAATATAAAGACTTTATTCTTCGCAGCCCTACAGGCTTGATAAGGACAACAAATAGGTGCCGAAACTTTGCACTAAATAATAAACTTTTCACTCGATATTCAACCGGTTTATCATTTATTCAATAGTTATCTTGAATGCTCAAACAAACATGATTTTATTATATTCTTAGTTAATTAAAATTTGGTTGTTTTCTGTTACAGTGAATTTTACATGGACAGGTAGACCCCTTTGGCCAGCTTCGATCAACCACGTCCAGCGGACCAGAAATCCTTAAGTATCATATTCTGTTTACAGCAACAACAAAAAAAAAATGGAAAAAATGTCGCACATTTCTACTTATATATCTAATAATATTGCACGCACAGACAGTACTTGGATTATTAGATGTCACCCAATAGTTTTTTTATTTTATTTTCAAACTTTGAGAAATGCGTGGAGCTTAGAGAAAGTGGAGAGAGGTTGGAAAAATAATAATTTAATTAATAATTAATAAAAGTTAAAAAAAAATACCACTCAGATCATTCCCTGCTTAATGCTGTTATGTTACCTTCCAAGCAAGTAGAATGTGGAGCCTGTTTATATAGTCTTAATTAGGAAATTATTTCCTAAACGAACACGAAACTAAAATTAATTGTATTAGCGTCAGTCTTAAAGTGGAGGAAAAAGTAAAGTGGAGTCACAGTTGTGAGGAGGAAAAAAGTAAAGTGGAGTCACAGTTGTGAGGAGGAAAAAAGTAAAGTGGAGTCACAGTTGTGAGGAGGAAAAAAGTAAATAAGGGGAAAAGGAAGAATATAGTAAAATAAGGAAAAGATAAAAAGGAAAATTGACGAATAATTGAGACGCCAGTATAAAATATTTCACAGATTATAATACAAATTACTAAATACAAGGTCTTGTAAAGCACATAGCTATCCTTAACAACTTTTTGATAAGATTGTACACAGATCTTGTTGGCTTTAATTTTTTTCTGATGAAACCAAATTAACTAGGAGATTATTTTTAACGAATTAAACTTTTCAACCATAATAATTTAGAGTATTAATACATTTCCTCTGAAGATAGTTACAATCGAAATGTAGGCCTACACAGTGGTTCACTCAAGGGAGGGGCCAAAGGGGTCTGGCCCCCCTTAGCCTGACCAAAAAATAAATTAAAAATTACTTTAAACTGAAATTTAGGTATAGGGTGATAAGAACAACAGTAGGAAATATTATTTAGCCTACTTGTAAATTGAATTCCTATATCAGTACTTCCTCTAGTGAACGTATCAGTACTTCCTCTAGTGAACGGACTGTAATATATTTCTTCTAAACGCTCCATCCTCCATTGGAACAAGAATAATGCGCATGCGCTGTGCTAGCATACAAAAACTATTATAGAAAACCAAATTAATTTATAACAATAAATATCCCATATATTTGTCAAAGGATGATTTGTCATTGTTGTCCATCGTCTTAGAATTTAGACCGTAATTAGAAAATGTTGTACTTATTATCATTTTGTGAGAAGTAAAAAAGTAATAATAAAACTTCAATGAATGTCAACGGTACAGAAATCTAAATATAGAAGCGCAGAAGGTACTCATCGATATTAAATAATCTTCTGTACTATGACCTAAAACACAGATTTATTCTTCATTTGAGACTTTTTGTAGGCTGGAAATGCCTAAAACGTTAATTTTAGGGTGGTAAAAATTCAATATTTTTTACAGTGGGGTGAATATTCCCCGGCCCCTTCCTTGAAAAAATCTTGGGCGCCCCGCTGGGCCTAAATAAAGATACAAATATTTACATCTTGCAGTTTTCGTGTTGTACATCTTGAAGTTTTTATAGAGATTACACTTTTGGCAGAAAAACCACTACTTACTGATTTGTTCATAGGACAAAAAGGCAAAACATCTACCACAAGATATGGCAAACACGTAAAACAGATAAGAAAGACACAACCCAGTAAATAGCGGGTTTATTGCCAAGTTAATACAAACAAGTGTAATTATAAATTTTTATTTGAAATAAAAAATTGAGCCAACCACGGTTCCTTAAAGTTTTCAACTAGGAGACTTTAATGAATACATATTTAAATAGAAACAGAATTGTTCACCGTCAAAAATCGAACTATAAAACAAATAAACCTTAGATGAATGTTAACATTTCACAGTTGTATTTGATATTGTATAACATTCTATCCTATGTAAATCTTTCTCAGTTAATGTCCCGATCCTTTTACACAGCGTGAATCGCAGAATAAAACAAAAACCAAAACGCCTGACAAATCGCTCCTTCGTCAAGGACATTAACGGTAAAATCCGACCATCGATGTTTGCGAGTACCGTCGATTTATCACCGACACATTTGACCAAATCGCTTGCAGCAAATAACATTAATGCAATGTTATTCTGTTGACAGGTGTACGCGGCTAATTGGCTACGGAGGGGTGGGAAGAGAGAGAGCGTCAAATATTGACTCTATGACGGCCTGACTGATAAATCATGTGATTATTAGACGCCATATTGCCAACTCTTTTGAGACGCCTTGTCACAGTATTATGTAGCTTCGTATTTATTAACAAACATCAGTTAATTTTAGAACAGTTGTAAATGTAAAAGAAACTGTTTTATTCTTAAAATATTAATATAGTTTTATAAACAAAAAGGAAAACTATTAGAGTTACGGTACGAAAATCTTTAAAGATATTGCTCTACAGCACTGTGAAGTTCCCAGTGGCTCTTATTAGGAGCATCAAGTCTTCAAAAGTGTGTTTAGGGTTTTTTAATTTGTAGCTAAACAGAAAATAACATGCCATAACTAGCAAGTAAAGGTCATTTTACTCTAGGCCTATTAGGAAGTAAAATATGAGAAGTAATAGACATTACTGGCTTCTACTTTTAATATAAATAATTTTTAGGATCCCTTCTAAAAAATGCTAAACCTTTATTTGATTTGAGTGAGTTTTATATTAGTCAGTAATTTACACTTGAACATTATGTAAACTTGCAGTTTTTTGTTGTATATCTTGAGGTTTTTTATAATTACTGCTTTTGATATCACTTGCCAAAAAGGTCAAATAGGGAAAACTTTACCACTCTATATAAGAAAAACATAATCCACATAAAAAACACAACCCAAATCAAACTTCGCCACACACTTACTTACTACTTACTTTACTTCAGCCAATGCCAGATCTTGGCATTTCTGCCATTCTCCTCCTAGCCTCCCAGTACAGACAATGCTTCGGTCTTCCACATCTTGCAATACTGTGCCATTCCGAAGATGTGAGACATCAATCTTTTGACAGTTGCACAGAGGGTAAATATCTGAAGCTACTAATCCTATTTTACATAGGTGGGCTTGCAGATATTCATGGCCTGTAAGCATGCTGAATCTGGCAGCAGCTTCCACTCTAGGTAGGCTATGTGGTATTAGCATTGTGTGCGCCAGGCCCCTCCATATCTTTCCAGTGCTCATTTCATTTTGGGTTTCCCTTGTTTTTCATTGATTGTAGATTCAATCAGGCTTCTTGCTGTCAATAGAGATTGTCAGGCTGTGACAAGTTATTACCTTTCTTCGCTAGCTGGTCTGCGCGTTCATTTCCTTCAATACCGACATGGCTAGGGAGCCATTGCAGCACAATGTACCACCCTTCTTCAATCATCCCTGCCAAGGGCTTTCGTCCAGTCATTGTTTGCACACAGTCGGTGGAGGTATTACTAGTTAGTGCAATTATAGCAGCCTGTGAATCCCTGCTAACCACGTGAATCCACCTAACCTAACGTAACTAAACTCATCGTCGAAGTTGTTGGCATTAATTCCAACTAGGCGGCAGCCCTCAAAGTGGTCGCCGTAAAAGCTAACACCAGAGGCATGCTTTACCGTTGACCCATCGGTGTATACATTGATCCAGTTATCTTTACTGTATAGATCCGCAATTGTTTCCAAAGCAAAGGATGTGGGGATCACTAATAGCCACACATATACAGAACACACTGCACACATACACTAATATAGATACTAATATAAACATCCTTCACTACATCAAAAAATCAACAAACTAAACACAACAGAAAACTACGAGATATACAAACACCACAAAGTCATACACAACACATTCTAAACGACAAAACACACTTATAATCAAACACTATATGTGAACACACAATTAACCACTACTCTATGAACAATAATACACCACTGAATACCAATACACCACATATCCACACTAATACAACACACCCGAGCAATAGTCTTTTCCGCGACTCATAGTATTGAATAATGCACTGACCTAGTGTGAAACGCGTTTGCTGCAAATAGCAGTAAATAGTGGCTTTTTGCCAAGTGATACCAAAAGTAGTAATAGGTAAACTTAGTAGAACATAAATTACCAATAGTACCTATACCTAATTATAGTACCTAATTGCCTATAGTAGAACATAAACTTTACCTATAGTACCTATACCTAATTATAGTACTTAATTGCCTATAGTACCTATATCTAATTATAGTACCTAATTGCCTATATTAGAACATAAACTTTACCTATAGTACCTACACCTAATTATAGTACCTAATTGCCTATAGTAGAACATAAATTACCTATAGTACCTATACCTAATTATAGTACTTAATTGCCTATAGTACCTATATATAATTATAGTACCTAATTGCCTATAGTAGAACATAAACTTTACCTATAGTACCTATACCTAATTATAGTACCTAATTGCCTATAGTAGAACATAAATTACCTGTAGTACCTATACCTAATTATAGAACTTAATTGCCTATAGTACCTATATCTAATTATAATACCTAATTGCCTATAGTAGAACATAAACTTTACCTATAGTAGCCTACCTATACCTAATTATAGTACCTAATTGCCTATAGTAGAACATAATCTTTACCTATAGTACCTATACCTAATTATAGTACCTAATTGTCTATAGTAGAACATAAACTTTACCTATAGTACCTATACCTAATTATAGTACCTAATTGCCTATAGTAGAACATAAACTTTACCTATAGTACCTATACCTAATTATAGTACCTAATTGCCTATAGTAGAACATAAGTTTTAAGTCTTACTAGCCATAATTATTATGCCATAAAGTTTTTGATTTGTTTATGTATATATAATTTATTATGTCATATATTATTATTATGGCTTGATAAAATAAAATCATCCTCAGTCCTCTGTTAGTATAATTGGTTGGCTATTCGTTATTTTTAGATTTAACCTTTACTCGCAAACTAAACTCAAGTTTTATTCCCGAAATCTTATTTAGTTTTGTTGAAAAGCAAGAAAACAGTGTTTAATACATATCATAGAGTTTTACACGTACTTAAAATGTTATTATATTTCTAGGTTTTAATAGAGCTTGTTTTTGCCTGTATTTACTCAGTGTTTTTATTTTTTTTAATTTGTCAGATTGACATATTGTTTAGTTTTAAAATACTAATTAAATTCAGTTGAATAAAAATAGTTGATCTAGTAGATGTACGGTTTTTTACAATTACATGAAATTATAACGCCGAAAATTAAAGGATTTACATCTAACTTAGAAATATGATTTTCCAAGATAAATCTTATACGTCTGTTAGGTTAAAAGGTTAAGATGAACACAAAGGCTAAAGTTAGCAGTGGGCGCAGGGCAGTTGAATTAAACAGCTAAAGTACAATAACGCCAAGAGAAAGAATTTTGGGTTCAGGATCTTGTGTAATAAAATAAAAAGGAGGTAATTTTTTGTAGTTTTTACATTCTACAACACACCAAACACTCACATACACACACACACACATACACACACACATACTCACACACACACACACACACACACACACACACACACACACACACACACACACACACACACACACACACACACACTCACACTCACACACACACACACACACACACACACACACACACACACACACACACACACACACACACACACACACACACACACACACACACACACACACACACACAAACACACACACACACACACAACAAATTTATTAAATTTACATACTGCACAGATGATATACTACCTCTGTCTCGCGCGTGTGTGTATATTATTGTTATTAAAATTTTTTATTTTGTTATCTATAGTATTATATTACCTATACCTAGCTCCAACCAAATGAATTAATAAAAATACAAAACAACAACTTTTTCTCTCTTCCTTTTTATTATTTAAATCTAATTTCATTACTTTTGAAATGATCGCAATAAATATCATTTCCAACAAATATAAATTCAAAGCCAGAATAATATTTGTTTAGCAAATTTTAATCAGTTCAAAGCTGTAAATCATGTACGAGAATATATTTCGTGAAACTATAGAAATTATAAACTTGTTATTTTATATTAGTTTTTATTATAACAATATGAAAATTATGTGAATAATAAATATAAATAAAATTGATCCTAGACAGTGGGTAAAACGTTAGATTGTGCAACACAACCTAGCTTTGAACACAGCGTTTTTTGTCTTCTTAAATTATAG
>JBAIZL010000007.1:20703014-20708014 GCA_036971475.1 Prosapia bicincta | reverse complement strand
GTTAATTACGGTCCCAGTTCTTCTTAAACTGAACATTAGCAATAACTGAACTGACTTCTAGAGCTTCTTGTCAAAAAGTCATTCAACGGTCATTCGTTAATATAAACTCCAACCTGCATAGATTTAGAATCTACGAAGGCTACTTAGTTTTAATTACTTGTTCATATTTAATTAATTTTACGTATAGTAATTTGAATAATTACATTCTGTTGCATATGTATTTGAAGCAACAACTGAAAAGGATAAATAGATTTTTTTTCTTTAAAATTTGTTGAATTAACTTCTGGAACTGTTGACGGAAACCTGCAAAACATAATATCATTAAATTTATTACTGATAAAAAACTCATTCAACACATTCCTATATTTATACAAGTAATTAACACGGACAAAATTATAAACTTCTAGGACAACTAAGATCTAGAAAACTAATTGGCTGTAGTTTATCTTTATAGGTAAAATAGGCGGCGAACAATTCTGAATGAAAGACATATTGTTGACTATCCTGCTGCAAGGATCTTTGAATGCAAATCAACACTAACTCATGGTTTATTCTCTTAAGAGATAACTTTATTTAAATTTAAAGTTACATGAAAGGATCAGATTGTTAACAATGGAGGTAAATAAATTAAAATTTTTGTTAATTTTTTTGGTGGACAACAGTATTTGAAGCACTGCACCCAGTCCACCATAGCGATCTCAAGGTCAGAGACACGGTTAAACTTCACGCACTGTACAGATGCAATGGCCGTTTCAACTGGAGGCGCGTTGTAACGCTCGTCTCGGAGTTCAGGCGTAGAATGCGCGACTAGAGCGCGCTTCGAGTTCCCATGGTTTGAATTAGACCGTTCACATGATTCAGTCTAACGCGCGCTTTTGGTGCAGTGCACACCTACAATTATGGAAGAAAATATGGCATCGTTTGACAGTGAGCTCTTCATTGAAGAAGCGGTAAATCGCATTGCTATCTGGAAAGTGCTGAATACAAAATAAGAGTGTTGAAAAAACCAGGTTGGCAGCAATTGGTTGAGATGTTTTCTGCAGATGGTAGTTCGAAGGAGGAATTACATATTCTTGGTCAGAGACTATTTTAATATTAAAAACAATTTATTACAAGATTAATACATATAATACACGTTAGACGTAATTCATATTACGACTAATACGTAGTACATATTACATATTTATTTAACTCTTGATACCTACAGCATAAATAAAGACAGATATTTATTATCCATGGACCTTCTGTCAGACCTCTAAACATAATAAATCACTTCATGCTGCTTCTTCGACTTCCATAACTGAACTGGAGTAACGCGCGTTGCAACGCTGTCATATTTGCAGTAATGTGTTTTCTGACGCGCGTTGCAACGCTCTCATGTGTACGGTAATGTGTTATCTGACACGCTTTGCAACGCTCTCATGCGTACGGTAATGTGTTATCTGACGTGCGTTGCAACGCTCTCATGTGTACGGTAATGTGTTATCTGACGCGCGTTGCAACGCTCCCATGTGTACGGTAATGTGTTATCTGACACGCTTTGCAACGCTCTCATGTGTACGGTAATGTGTTATCTGACGTGCGTTGCAACGCTCTCATGTGTACGGTAATGTGTTATCTGAAGCGTGTTGCAACGCTCTCATGTGTACGGTAATGTGTTATCTGACGCGCGTTACAGCGCTCTCATGTGTACGGTAATGTGTTATCTGACGCGCGTTGCAACGCTCTCATGTGTACGGTAATGTGTTATCTGAAGTGCGTTGCAACGCTCTCATGTGTACGGTAATGTGTTATCTGACGCGTGTTGCAACGCTCTTATGTGTACGGTAATGTGTTATCTGACGTGCGTTGCAACGCTCTCATGTGTACGGTAATGTGTTATCTGACGCGCGTTGCAACGCTCCCATGTGTACGGTAATGTGTTATCTGACACGCTTTGCAACGCTCTCATGTGTACGGTAATGTGTTATCTGACGTGCGTTGCAACGCTCTCATGTGTACGGTAATGTGTTATCTGACGTGCGTTGCAACGCTCTCATGTGTACGGTAATGTGTTATCTGAAGCGTGTTGCAACGCTCTCATGTGTACGGTAATGTGTTATCTGACGCGCGTTACAGCGCTCTCATGTGTACGGTAATGTGTTATCTGACGCGCGTTGCAACGCTCTCATGTGTACGGTAATGTGTTATCTGAAGTGCGTTGCAACGCTCTCATGTGTACGGTAATGTGTTATCTGACGCGTGTTGCAACGCTCTTATGTGTACGGTAATGTGTTATCTGACGTGCGTTGCAACGCTCTCATGTGTACGGTAATGTGTTATCTGACGCGCGTTGCAACGCTCCCATGTGTACGGTAATGTGTTATCTGACGCGCGTTGCAACGCTCTCACGTGTACGGTAATGTGTTATCTGACGTGCGTTGCAACGTTCTCATGTGTACGGTAATGTGTTATCTGACGCGCGTTGCAACGCTCTCATGTGTACGGTAATGTGTTATCTGACGCGTGTTGCAACGCTCTCATGTGTACGGTAATGTGTTATCTGACGCGCTTTACAGCGCTCTCATGTGTACAAGGCCCAAGACCTAAAGACTTTATTTTAAAGCATAGATTGGTAATCAGACCACCGCGCTGAGAGGAGATGAGTCCTCCTTTAGAGAAGCTCACACAAACATTAGAAACTTCTGAAAGAAGACCTTATTTTCTGTACCATAGAACAATCCCTCTTCTTAGTACTACAGGGCACCCTTAACATTTTGTGCCGCAAGGCACCCATTCTATTTTGTACCGCAAGGCACCTCTTTTAATTATTACCGTAAGGCACTTCTTGTAGTTTGTACCACAAGACACCCTTTCTACCAAGTACCTCAGGACACTCGTTCTAGTTGGTACTGCAAGACGCCCAATCTAGTTAGTACCGTAAGACATTTCTTCTAGTTAGTCCCTTAATACACCATTTATAGTTACAGGGCACTCCTTGATACTGCAATGAACCATTTCCAGTGAACTCAGCAAGGCACCACTTGTAGTTAGTACCGCAAAGCACCCCTACTAGTTAGTACCTCAAAACACCCTTTCTAGTTATAATTTCAAGACACCATTTCTAGCTAGTATCCCTTATAGTTATAACCTCAATGCACCCTTATAGTTAGTACCTCAATAAACAGTTCCTTGTTATTACTATTACAATTTGTGCTGCAAGGCACCTATTCTATTTTGTACCTCAAGGCACTTCTTCTAGTTAGTACTGCAATGCACCCATTTTAGTTATTACCGGAAGGAATTTCTTCTAGTTAGTCCCTTAATACACCATTTCTAGTTAGAACCTCAAGACACCATTTCTAGCTAGCTCCGCAAGGCACCCCTTCTAGTTAGTACCGTAAGACATTTCTTCTAGTTAGTCCCTTAATACACCATTTCTAGTTACAGGGCACTTCTTGATACTGCAATGAACCATTTCCAGTGAACTCAGCAAGGCACCACTTGTAGTACCGCAAAGCACCCCTACTAGTTAGTACCTCAAAACACCCTTTCTAGTTATAATTTCAAGACACCATTTCTAGCTAGTACCCCTTATAGTTATAACCTCAATGCACCCTTTATAGTTAGTACCTCAATAAACAGTTCCTTGTTATTACTATTACAGTTTGTGTCGCAAGGCACCTATTCTATCTTGTACCGCAAGGCCCCCTTCTAGTTAGTACCGTAAATCACTTCTTCTAATTTGTACCTCAATACACCCTTTCTACTTAGTACCGCAGAGCACCACTTCTGCACCATATAAAGTTAGTACCTCACTGTACTCCTTATAGTTGGTACTGCAAAACACTCTTTCTAGTTACTTCAGCAAGTCACCCCTTCTAGTTAGTACTTCAAAACACCCTTTCCTTTTAGTACAGCATGGCAGCCCTTCTAAGTAGTCCTTTAAGACACCATTTCTAGTTAGTACCTCGGGGCATTCCTTCTAGTTGATACTGGAAGACACCCTATCTAGTTAATCGCAAGGCACCCCTCTAGTTATAACCTCTATACACCCTTTATAGTTAGTACCTCAAGACACAGTTCCTTGTTAATACTATTATAGTTTGTGCTGAATGGCACCTATTCTATTTTGTACCTCAAGGCACTTCTTCTAGTTAGTACTGCAATGCACCCCTTTTAGTTATTACCGGAAGGAATTTCTTCTAGTTAGTCCCTTAATACAACATTTCCTAGTTAGTACCTCAGGGCACTCCTTCTAGTTGGTACTGCAAGGTACCATTTCTAGTTAACTCAGCAAAGCACTCCTTGTAGTTACTACCGCAAGGCACCTGTTGTAGTTAGTACCTCAAAACACCCTTTCTAGTTAGAACCTCAAGACACCATTTCTAGCTAGCTCCGCAAGGCACCCCTTCTAGTTAGTACCGTAAGACGTTTCTTCTAGTTAGTCACTTAATACACAATTTTACGTTAGTACCGCAGAGCACCCTTTCTAGTTAGTCCTTTAAGATACCGTTTCTGGTTAGTACCTCATTGCACTCCTTCTAGTTGGTACTGCAAAATACCATATCTAGTTAACCGCAGGTCACCCCTTCTAGTTATAACCTCAATACACCCTTTATAGTTAGTACTTCTAGAAACAGTTCCTTATTAATACCATTACAGCTTGTACCGTAAGGCACCTATTCTATTTTGTACCGCAAGGCACCTCTTTTCACCCCTTCTAATTAGTACCGCAAGACACCCCTTCTAGTTAGTAGCGCAGGGTACCCATTCTAGTTAGTAGCGCAGGACACCTCTTCTAGTTAGTACACCAGGACTCCCTCTAGTTAGTACCCCATGATACCTATTTAGTTAGTATCGCAGAACACCCTATCTAGTTAGTACACCAGGACTCCCTCTAGTTAGTACCGCAAGACATCCCTTCTAGTTAGTAGCGCAGGGCACCCATTCTAGTTAGTACACCAGGACTCCCTCTAGTTAGTACCCCATGATACCTCTTTTAGTTAGTATCGCAGAAC